>JACJUY010006244.1:58620-73608 GCA_014220935.1 Platorchestia sp. MABIK | reverse complement strand
GAGTGGCAGTCAAGTGGCTGAGTGGCAGTCATGTGACTGAGTGGCAGTCATGTGGCTGAGTGGCAGTCATGTGGCTGAGTGGCAGTCATGTGGCTGAGTGGCGAAATAGACACAGCAGTGTGGCGTCGAAGTGGTTGAGTGATTTACCCTCAGAAGGCTGTGCAGGCTGGCTGTCGGCTGTAGGCTCGCTGTCGGCTGTCGACTGGCTGATGGCTGTCGAGTGGCTGATGGCTGTCGAGTGGCTGATGGCTGTCGAGTGGCTGTCGGGTGGCTGACGGCTGGCTGTGGCGTACGGCTGCGACAGGGTGTAGGTGCAGAGTGCTTGTATTGATCGGCGGCCAGTAGGGAATGTTATGGCGGTTCGCAGTGGTGGTTGCAGGCGATGTCGGTCTAAGTCTCGCCCAAATTCCTCCTTCCCGATGCCCTAATGTCGATTGAGGTAAGTTCCCGTGACTATCCTCACTCATAGCACCTCTCACCGACTCCTGACCCCGCACGTCCAACTCAAGTCCAGGGATACCGAAATATAGATCATGCATCAACATAACTCTACGGAAATTTTGACCCTTGTTTCAGTGCTTAAAAGTCTACGGAAATTTCTACCCGCATTTCAGTGTTCTTGAGAACTGAACAAAAGGAAGAATACACTTGCAAATGAATTAATGCATTCTTACCAGAAATTTTGAGTGCTTTAAGAAATTTTTTGTCTTTCTAGGCCACGGAACTTTCCTTCCGGCAGCCGACGCCATGTACAGTAAAAAAAAATTGAAAATGCTTCTCTGGCTAAACTATGTCAATGCATTCGAACTCAATTTTGCGGAAATGTTGTTTTTTTATTTTTTGAACTTCCATTGGATGGTTTAAAAAAATTCTGAATCATGATGCTATTTTGATAGTCTTAATATTAATCTTAGGTTTAAACACTTCATTCATTCATAAGTTTTTCCCTCGTTTCAATAAGAACTTTTTATGAATTATTTTGACATGGACCATTTCTAACTTCCCCTTTATTTGTGTAAGATTTAAGAAGACAGTGAGATGTTAAGAAAATTCTAATTTAATAAGGTATCGTGTCATTGAATCTTATATTTTTACATGGCTATGATATTCCCGACGCTGTTGTACGTTAATCCTTTTGTGTCTGCCGAGTTCTGTTGTTTAATCCGTTATTGGTGTGCGTTTTATTTGTGAAAGTTTGTGAAGTTTGCTCTAGTTATCCGTATTTTTACAAGGTTATTAAATTAAATTATCTGGAATCATGTCCTGCTTAACAGGAAAAATCGAAACAAAATTTGTGTTTTAGATATTATTTAGATTGTCAGCTTCGTCTGTCTTTGAAATTAACAAGATTGTGAGCTTCGTCTGCCTTTGAAATTAACTTGATTGTGAGCCTCGTCTGTCTTTGAAACTAACTAGATTGTCAGCTTCGTCTGTCTTTGAAATTAACAAGATTGTGATCTTCGTCTGTCTTTTAATTTAACAAGATTGTGAGCTTCGTCTGTCTTTGAAACTAACTAGATTGTGAGCCTCGTCTGTCTTTGAAACTAACTAGATTGTCAGCTTCTTCAGTCTTTGAAATTAACATAATTGTGAGCTTCGTCTGTCTTTGAGATTAACAAGATTGTGAGCTTCGTCTGTCTTTTAATTTAACAAGATTGTGAGCTTCGTCTGCCTTTGAAATTAACTAGATTGTGAGCCTCGTCTGTCTTTGAAACTAACTAGATTGTCAGGTTCTTCAGTCTTTGAAATTAACATAATTGTGAGCTTCGTCTGTCTTTGAGATTAACAAAATTGTGAGCTTCGTCTGTCTTTGAAATTTTTAGGATTGTGAGCGTCATCTGTCTTTGGAATTAATAAGATTGTGAACTCCTCTTCTTAAGTAAAACGTTTTGAAAGTAGCGCTTAAATTATACGAACGAAGGTGAATATTTTGCGAACAACAATAATAAAATAAACAATATCGCCAATACTTTGCAAGCAGCAACATGGCAATAAACAATATCGCCAATGTTTTATAAACAGCAACAGTACAATAAACAATATCGTCAACATTTTAAAAACAGCAACAGGACAATAAACAATATCGTCAACATTTTACAAACAGCAAAATGACAACAAACAATATCGTCAATACTTTGCAAACAGCAACATGGCAATAAACAAAATCGCCAATGTTTTACGAACAGCAACATGACAATAAACAATATCGTCAACATTTTACAAACAGCAACAGGACAATTAACAATATCGTCAACATTTTACAAACAGCAACATGACAATAAACAATATCGTCAATATTTTTCGAACGGCAGTACACAACAAACATCACCGCTAAAACATTTCACAATTGACCATATTACAATGAATAATATATCCAACATTTGTGGAATGTGAAATAAATGTCGAATAACAAATCAAATCTCTGCACACACACATATCAAAAATTTAGATTTAGATTTAGATAAAAAAAATAACAATATATACATAAACAAGTTCATGGCATTCTCTGCATGCAAGATCCCTTGTCGGTGTCTGGAAAAAACACAGTAAAGTTTAAACCGCATTTGCAAGGCACGACATTCCAAAATTTTTCTTGAACCAAACTTCGACGAAATTAAAGTTTGCATATGAACGAAATTTTCTTTTCAGCTTTGGTGTTTGTGGTGGCTTATAAATGCTTAATGCATGAAAAAGTACTCAACTCAATGTCAGTAATTCACGAATTTTTAAAACATTGAGCCCCAGTACGCTAACTCGCACACAGTGGGCGGTTTTCTTTATAATTTGCGGTTTTCTTTATAATTTGCGCCACTGGTTGTAGGAGGCAGCAACCTACGCATTATGCTGGTGATTTTTTTTATATCACTGGCCGTCATCGCACGCACATCAAGATCTGCCTACGCGTTTTGGAGTGACATTTTTTCATTGCAGGTCGTAGGTTCGCACACCCCACGCATTTCGCACATTGTAGGCAGCTTTGCATCTTTGTGATTTTGAAGCATTGCGTCTGCTGCTGATTCGTGATTATTTTCGTCTATGGTAAATATTTCAAACATTAACTAAACCAAATACTAAACTAATATTATTAAATGTACTAAACATGGTTTACAATGTATATCGAACGCAACAACTGACGGCCTGGTTATTTTTACATGGGAAGAAAATTAGATCAGTTGAAAGGAACTTATGTGAATACCTGTTTATGAATAAGTGACTGGCGGAGTCGGGAACACAAGAGTGCTGAGTTCTCAATGCCGGAAACATTTACAGAAACCTGCTCATTTTAAAAGGAAAACTCTCTTTTCAAAACTTCCGGACTTGAAAAGTGTACTCAATCCACTTTATTGGTTAAATCAAATTGCAACACAGTGCATTATTTGTTACACCTGTGCAATTTGTTATACAACCTACAAGATGTAACACTGCGTACAAGTTGTAACGCATTGTACTATTTAGAAGACAACACACAATTTGTAATATAATGTACACACAAGGTTTACACAGCGGAGAGTGTGTAACACAGCCAACAATTTCTAACGCCATATACAATTTGTAACAAGTATACAAGTTGTGAAACACCCTACAATATGTAACACAGACACCAATTTGTGACAGCACACAATTTTCAACACAATGTACAATTACATTCCTCAGCGTTTAGTTGTAACACTCCAAACCGTTGCAACACAATATGTAATTTTCAATAAAGAAACAATTTGCTACACAGCACACTACTTAAATCGCAGAGCACAATTCATAATGCACCACACAATTTGCAACACAGCGAACAATTTATAACGCAACATACAATTACGCACATACAACATACGCACATTGAACAATTTGCAATGCTGCGTACGCACAATTTTTAATACTGTTGTCAATGCATTTTGCAATGCAGCTCTCAGTTTTTAACATTTTGAAACCTGTATCAGTGTTCGCTTTGTGACACAGTTTGAACTTTCTAAATTCAGTGTGTGTTTTGTTTCAATTTCCATGGCTTGGGAAGATTAGTCCCTCAGGGGTGTATATTTTGTGTCAAAATTATATAACTCGGGATGATTAGTCCCTCAGTGGAGTATATCTTGAGTCAAAATTAGATAACTCGGGAAGATTAGTTCCTCAGTGGTGTAAATTTTGAGTCAAAATTAGATAACTCGGGAAGATTAGTTCCTCAGTGGTGTATATTTTGTATCAAAATTAGATAACTCGGGAAGATTAGTTCCTCAGTAGTGTATATTTTGTGTCAAAATTAGATAACTCGGGAAGATTAGTTCCTCAGTGGTGTTAATTTTGTGTCAAAATTAGATAACTCGGGAAGATTAGTTCCTCAGTGGTGTATATTTTGAGACAAAATTAGATAACTCGGGATGATTAGTCCATCAATGTCCAACTTGTCGATCGAAATTACTCGCTGTTAATGACAACTTTACTATGAGGGTTCAAAACCAAGAAGTTGTGAAATATAGGTCATCAATGTTCGTAGATTTTATCGGGCTTATTTTAATGAAAAGTCATATTTCGATTTCGAATTATTAGAACCTTCCCTTTTGTCCCTAGCAGTCTCACATGAAATTCTGAACACTACCAGATAGTAATGTTCACAAATTACTTGCTTGGCTCGTTATTAATTTACGGCTGAGTTTGAGAGCGTTTTAGAATCCCAATCGAAAAATAGCTTTCTCGTGTTTTTTATTCGGAGCAACGATAAATTCATTATGCGTTCTTTTGATTTAGAAATAAAATCAAACCTGAAAAATATTTTGGGTTAATTTGAAGGATCCTTTCGTTTCACTGCTTTTTTTTTTTTTGAAGGGGGGGAAAAGAGCCGCGATTAATTCGAAATGCGTATTTTTGTTTTAGAAATAAAATTAAACCTAAACAATTTTGGGTTATGTTGAGGGATCCTTTTGTTTCACTAAAATTCCGATTAAGTAAAATGCATGTACATGATTTTGACTTGGAAATTCACCTTCAGTTCATCATGAGCCCTGTTTAACAGCAGGATTAATATTGAACTAGACTAATCGAAAGCTCGAGGCTCGTATGTGAAAGTTATTATGAAGTACTTTCATTTTAATAAACTATATTTCTTTTCTGGAATAACTATGTGCGGACAGAAGTAAGCAAAGTAATTAAATAAGCATTTTAGGTAACATCGTAAAATATTTCAGGTATGAAATACAACTATCTTATTGAAAACTAAGTAATGAAAGTAATTATAAGTATATGTATTCCGCGGGATAAAAAAATTAATTCGTGCAATTAAGTACATAAAAAATATAATTAAAAAGAATGTCTAAGTAAAAGTGCACAATCTCCCTCATTTTACAAGTAGCACAAGCAATTATGGAAAAATTCAAACACACCGGGTAATGTGAGTAATTAGTTGTGTGTAAATGAAGAGGGAACATAGCAAGTACTCTACATTTGCAATCCCCAGACATTTGATAGATGATGCATGCTGCATTCCGCATGAATAAAATGAAATTATTTTTGAAAATGATGACACGAAATCCTACGTATCGCATTAAAATAATGATAAAAGTTACGAAAATGTTGACACGAAATCTTGTACATCGCATAATTGAAATTATATAAGTTACGAAAACAACAGCGCGAAATTTGGAATTACTTCAGCCCTCCAAATCCGCCCATCCATATTCAAGCAATTCGATATTATGGAAATTCCAAATCCAAATTCAAGCAATTCGATATTATGGATATTCCATACCCATATTCAAGCAATTCGATATTATGGAAATTCCATATCCATATTCAAGCAATTCACGTTCTTCACAAGTTGAAATATTAGCATTTTAACACGTGTTTTGCATTTGCATATTTTAATACGGAAAAACTCGGAATATTTCGCAGAGTTGGAAAGTTGGAAAAAAATGACCACAGATAAATGAGTTTTAACTATTCTGCCATTCGCGATGTATTGGTTTTTACTTTTTCGTTTATTGCATAGGTAATAAATGCATTATTTTTAATTGAGAATGCAAAATACATCCCGGTTTTGTAAGCTCAGATAAAAGTTAAACATAAATACAGTCCATTCAGAAAATAGATGATTTATTTGCATTTCAAATTTAAACTTTTTAAGCCTTGATTTCAAGGGAAATCATTCTTCGTCACTTGTTTAACATTAGATAGGCTCCATTTATTTTTATAACTATCATCGCTGCTTCATTCCGTACTTTCAACTTAAAATCATACGTTTAAATTCTCTTTAGCTCTGGTAACGCGGATATTTTGACAAGTTAATTCGGTTTTCTTCGCTCTCCACGTGGTCGTTTTTGTGCATTTTTCAATTAATTTCTGCAGCGATTTACACCTAAAATCCAAGTTTTTCTATTGTACTCTACGTTGGGTTTATACAAATAGTGATAACGTGATGGATTTTTACTGGTTAATGAGATACCTTTTAATACATTTAACAAAAATACGCAGCCGCAACGTAATTTTAAAATGGAAACATGCCTATGAAATTCTAATTACTTATCTATTCTCTCATAAAATTGCTCATCACGTTAGTGAGCATTCATAACAAACTATTTTATAACACAAACAAGCAATTGATATACTGATAGCCTTGATATAATCTCATCACTTACTTTTTCATACAAATACACTTTTATAAAATTATACTTAAAATATCAACACATGTCCATAAAATAGTTGTGTTCAAATACCCTCCTATGACATACACAACGAAAATGGTTCTGTTGTTAAAAGTTATAGATCAATAAAAAATTAGCATCCTTATATCCTCTGCCCCGAAAGAACTGCAGGTGTGCTGTTGATAATACCTGAATAGGTCACCGGGCCTGTACAGGTGTACCTGCTCAGGTGTGACCGGTAGGAATACTTGATCATTTAATATTGCCTGTACACAGCCTTTTCCCAAAGATAGCGGTTAATAACAGAGCGTTTAATATTGCCTGTTCACAGCCTTTTCTGAAAGATAGCTGTTAATAACTGTTAACAACAAAGCGTTTAATACTGCCTGTACTCAGCCTTTTCTCAAAGATAGCTGTTAATAACTGTTAACAACTGAGCGTTTAATATTGCCTGTACACAGCCTTTTCTCAAAGATAGCTGTTAATAACTGTTAACAACAGAGCGTTTAATATTGCCTGTACACAGCCTTTTCTCAAAGACAGCTGTTAATAACTGTTAACAACAGAGCGTTTAACATTGCCTGTACACAGCCTTTTCTCAAAGATAGCTGTTAATAACTGTTAACAACAGAGCGTTTAAGATTGCCTGCACACGGCCTTTTCTCAAAGATAGCTGTTAATAACTGTTAACAACTGAGCGTGTAATATTGCCTGTAATCAACTGACTCTCAAAGCTAGCTGATAGTAGCAGCCATAGTAATTAGTTTAGGATTTTATCTTAGGCATTTAGTTTGCAGTTTACAAGAGATCCTCATGAATTACAAAAGGCGGAAGATAAAATATGTTCTCCATACATTTAGCCCAAGTACTCAAACTGTGTGTGGCGAAAATCCATGGGCTGATGAAAGATGAAACTTATTTCTAATTTTGGCAAGATTTAAATAGCTATCAAAGCGTTTAACCTCTATCGGTGTATATTTTATAACTAACCGTTCTCGAGCATGCCTTCGCTAGCACGAACCTTAGTCAAGCAATCCATGTAAACCCTTTGACGCATTTCGTACTATGTCATCCACATGGTACATAATGCATCAAGAAGTTTCAGAGGTACCCTCGATTTTTGTACCCTTTGTATTGGTAAAATGCTATTTCGTCGCAATTTGATAAAAAATCGGCGTTAACTGAGAGATTCCACATGACAAACGAATTCGACAAACAAAAATGGTGTACGTGCTGAAGAGATTTTCTGCATCATGACATATAAATCATGGAGAAAAACTGAACACCCTCTGTGTCAGCGAACATTTAACCTTCTTGCTTCAGTGAGGCAGAGAATGTTATCCTTTGCTTTACAAACCTCGCTTAACTGATGTCTTTACTAGCACAAGACGCACCTTAACTAACACCTTCACTAGCACAAGACGCACCTTAACTAACACCTTCACTAGCACAAGACGCACCTTAACTAACACCTTCACTAGCACAAGACGCACCTTAACTAACACCTTCACTAGCACAAGACGCACTTTAACTAACACCGTCACTAGCACAAGACGCACCTTAACTGACGTCTTCACTAGCATAAGATGCACCTTAACTAACACCTTAACTAGCACAAGACGCACCTTAACTAACACCTTCACTAGCACAAGACGCACCTTAACTAACACCTTCACTAGCACAAGACGCACCTTAACTAAAGCCTTCACAAGTAAAACGGACACCTAAACGATTCAACTCCTTATAATTCTAGCAAGAAAACATCTCAATTTTCAAGCGAACTATTTACCGTTGCACTTCTTATGGGAGGCATTCAACTCGCGCCTATGTTGCTCTCTAGCGCTGACCCTCTTGCAGCACCCCTCCCACCTCCACTGTTCCGGCCCCCCATTGCTCTCAACACCCACTCTTCTCTACCCCCATTTCTCTCTACCTCCATTTCTCTCTACCTCCATTTCTCTCTACCTTCATTTCTCTCTACCCCTATTTCTCTCTACCCCCATTTCTCTCTACCCTTACTTCTCTCTACCCTCACTTCTCTCTACCCTCACTTCTCTCTAACCTCACTTCTCTCTACCCTCACTTCTCTCTACCCTCACTTCTCTCTACGCTCATGACCTACTTCAAAGAGATCGCATGCGATTTCTTCTCGAGATTCTCTCTACTCTTCTCAACCGTGAGCCAGGACGGTCAAATCGCGAGACTGGGTGGCCAAACCGTAAGACTGAACCGTCAAACCGTAAGACTGAACGGTCAAACCGTGAGCCTCTACGGTTAAATTGTGAGCCTCGACGGATAAATCGTGAGCCTGGACGGTTAAATTGTGAGCTTAGACGATTAAATCGTGAGCCTGGACGGTTAAATTGTGAGCCTGGACGGTTAAATCGTGAGCCTGGACGGTTAAATCGTGAGCCTGGACGGTTTGACCAACCGTGCGACTGGAAGGTCAAATCGTGAGACTGGATGGTGGACGGCTAGAAACTTTAAGCAACTATCAGTTTCTAGCAGGTACAAATAATACGAACAGTCCGACCGTTTTGTCCCTGAGTTTATACTTAACCGTAAGCCGTGATACGTGTGTGGCGTTAACATTTAACCGATCCGAAACATCAGCTTTTCGACACGAGTGAAAGATTGCTAAGTCACGTTATAGCCAAGAAATGTCGCTAAAATCAATTAAAAAAGTCAATGTTTTTGCTTTCGTTCACGAGTGGAAGGCGCCAAAGTCACGTTAAAGCCAAGAAATGTCTCTAAAATCAAAGGAAACAGTCAATGCTTTTCAATGCATTTGCTTTCATTATCAGCGCTTTTGTTACTGTCTTTCAGATGCGTCATCGACTCTTATATCCGTTCAAAATACAAAAACAAATGACATTTCTCCCATTCTGATATACTGTGTCCCCAAAAAAGTACTCTCATTTCGACTGCCCGGTACTCATTTATTTCGTATTGATGTAGGTGTTGATTGACATAAATAAAAGTTTAATGAGCTCAATCGAAGAAAGGTGTATTAAATTTAAGAAAATAATTGTTGTATAAAGAAACTTTGTTGCACTTGTTGCTGAAGCAGAGAATAAATGAGGAATTGTGAATGAAAAGATGGGTGAACGTCATGACGCAATGAACATCATGACGCAGTGAACGTTATGACGATGAGAACGTTATGACGCAGTGAACGTCATGACGCAATGAACATCATGACGCTGTGAACGTCATGACGCTGTGAACGTCATGACGCAGTGAACGTCATGACGCAGTGAACGTCATGACGCAGTGAACGTCATGACGCAGTGAACGTCATGACGCAGTGAACGTTATGACGCAGTGAACGTTATGACGCGGTGAACGTCATGACGCAGTGATCGTCATGACGCAATGAACGTTATGACGCAGTGAACTTATGACGCAGTGAACGTCATGACGCAATGAACATCATGACGCTGTGAACGTCATGACACTGTGAACGTCATGACGCAGTGAACGTCATGACACAGTGAACGTCATGACGCAGTGAACGTCATGACACAGTGAACGTCATGACGCAGTGAACGTCATGACGCTGTGAACGTCATGACGCTGTGGATCTTATGGATCTTCTGAACTCACGCACACAACACACTGCCTTGAGAACTGAATTTACTTTGTGCTTTTTTATCGTTTTAACGATCAATCGGTGACGGTTATTATGATTTTTGTCTGAAATTCATTAGCATGTGACAAATTTTTCGCGCCAATCGACCCCTGGTTCATTTCTGGCGTCCTTTTCATTTTGGCAATATTATCATCGTAAAATTGTTTCAATTCAGGCTATAATTTGCTTCTGATCTTCGAGAAAACTTATGCAAATTTTCAAACTACTTAGGTTTAATTATGTTAGTTTTAAGTCTCCCGAAACGCCAAAAAATCCGAGCGTTTCGAAGAGAAAATTTCAAACTGTTCTCAGTTACGAGCAAAAGTGGAGTTCTACGAACATTCATGTTGAGAAAAAACTCTTATTGAAAGCAGTAAAAATTATTAGGAAGTCCGCACATACGTGTTCATATTACATCGATATTGAGGTGGTTGTACCCTCAACGACGATAAAACACACGAAAGAGCTTGAAATTATTCTTGCAAACTTCAAACCTATCGTCAGCGGGAAAAAAAGAGATGAAATCAGAGAGCAAAAATGTGAGAAACTTTTTGAAAGCCAGAAATAGAAAATAACGTCGTGAAGCGTGCTTAGTGACACCAAAAGGTTAATGGAGACAAACTAGCTGGAAAGTGAAGCACAATTACGAGTGATGATTATCGAGGAAAAAAGAATGATGGCACTGTTGGTTGGTGGTCAGATTGTGGGAAGTGGATGTCCAGAGATGAATGATTTCAGGGAAGATTGTGGGAAGGGGATGCCCAAAGTTAAATGATTTCAGGAAAGATTGTGGGAAGTGGATGTCCAGAGTTGAATGACTTCAGGGAAGATTGTGGGAAGTGGATGTCCAGAGTTGAATGACTTCAGGGAAGATTGTGGGAAGTGGATGTCCAGAGTTGAATGACTTCAGGGAAGATTGTGGGAAGTTGATGTCCAGAGTTGAATGACTTCAGGGAAGATTGTGGGAAGTGGATGTCCAGAGTTGAATGACTTCAGGGAAGATTGTGGGAAGTGGATGTCCAGAGTTGAATGACTTCAGGGAAGATTGTGGGAAGTAGATGTCCAGAGTTGAATGACTTCAGGGAAGATTGTGGGAAGTGGATGTCCAGAGTTGAATAACTTCAGGGAAGATTGTGGGCAGTGGATGTCCAGAGTTGTATGACTTCATGGAAACCTCAACAAACCTCACACAGTGCGTGAATAAACCTGCGTTGGTTAGACTGTACTGTGGGGGAAACATGCAATGACCGCAAGTTTCCCTTCAGAATATCAAGAATACGAGTTTGTTTTGTTCCATAATTTCGAGAATCTTCCGATAATGACTCTATGGCCATAATGATTGATGTCAAAAAGGAATGCGTTGCTTGCAGAAAAACAGGTGTTTTAGTTGTCTGACTATCATGAATCATAGTTCTTACGGTTGACATCTCAGCCCTGCGTAACATGGAATTGTTTTAATACACCATGTTTTTTAATAACATCCCCAAAGTAACGATAATAAATGGAAAATTTAGCCACCATTTTCTTTCCGTGCGTAGAAATATCCCTGGCATCGAGAGACACCTTTTCCCGTTTTCTACACTTGTGAAGAAAATGTTTAATTTCGGTTTTAAATAAAATCGCTTCTTGTCTCCAGCAATTCACCATTTGTATAAAATATCAGTGCACCAATAAAATTTCACTTCCAGAAATCATTTTCTGTTTGAACAAAATCCCTTTACCCGCTAAAACATCAGAAACATCAAAGAAAAAAGTCCCTAACTAGCCAAAACATCAACGTGAGTGAAAATGAATTCATGAACTATCATCATCGGTCCCCGTTTTTTAACGTGCGGAGAAAACATCCATTGGGCGTGAAAATGAATTTCTAGGAAGAGTAAGAGCACTGCATCAAAGAGATGTCAGAGCAAGTGCGCTCTCGAAGATCTTTGTATCGGGTCTGAATGGATCCTTTTGTGGTGGACGTCAGGTGCGCACTTCCGCTTCCGCTATCATCTATTGCGTGACAATAACCCGATTGTACTCAACACCGGGAAAATCAGTAGTGATAAAACTATGCCATCTATTAAAACTTTTAATGTCTTTTGATGGTGAGATGAGGACTCATTTCAGTCGTCTCTGGCTTGATATGATGGTGAGATGAGCAATAATTTTAGTCGTCGTCTCTGGCTTGATATGATGGTGAGATGAGCAATAATTTAAGTCATCATCGTCTCTGGCTTGATATGATGGTGAGATGAGCAAAGCTCAGTTTTGATGAACTGATACCTACTTCGTATTATTTTTATTTTTTGTACTGGGAGAAAAATTGGAGCAGAAGATGTGATAGTTAATCGATTTAAAAACATCAAGCCGTTCTTTACACTTATAAAGTTATCATGGCAAGACATGCTCATTGTTTTATGATAATGTACACTTCATTAACTGTTAACTTTTGAGGACCAAGATTAACGCCCCTGGGGTCATTGACTTGTTTAATGGAACTTGGTCGATTTATAGAACTGCGATGTGGATTTTTTATCCACACATTCAGTAAAGATCACAAAAATCCTGAAGTGTATATCTTAAGATTAATGCTACGTAGGAAATATGTTTCCAACAAAAATAATGCATTTTTCGAGCACGAAAAATGTCAAAAACGTAACAACACTCAACTCATGATTTTAAAGCGATCTGAAGATCATAACTGATGTACAACCAAAGACATTCGTGAAAGGAAGTAAAACAACGTTTTCTATTCTATTTCAGCAGAGTCATTAAAAATAAATAAATGTAGTAATCATTAAAATCTCTTACTTGAGCGATACCACGCCCAGCATCTTCTACCCTAGTAGAGTCATGCCGTCTACTACCAGAGGCGCCGTGCTCTCTTCTCCTCTACCCTCTACCCTCTACCCTCTACCCCGCAGTATCGAATCTACTTCCAGACCCCCGGAAAACCCCTTCTTCTTCCGAGTGGGGAAGCCCCCCTTTCCAGCCCTCACTCCTTCTGCCCTTTTTTCCCCTCACTTGCTTGTCTAATAGGCCCCGCTCTCCCCTCGCCTGTCCCTTCCTTTAGGTTTTTGTTTTCCCGTCCTTTGGCGCGTGCTGTTTCTAACTCGTACTGTCTTGCCTTCTTGATGTTTTCTTTGCACCTTCTCTTGCCATTTTTTCTCTCTGGTTGTTGTCGCTATATTCTAGGAAGTTTCTCACTTTAATGGGTTTTTGATATTTTTTGTCCATGTGTTTTTTTGTTTTAGTATCTTCCTTGAATATCTGTATTTTCGATAGTTTTTCTGCTTATTTCTTTCTACTTGACTGTTTTTTAGCGTGTATTAAATGAAAGCGGAACAAAAGATTGGTTTTGCGTTCATCGCTTTGTTTGACTTACAGCTTCTGTGGTGTTTCATTTGGGTTAAGCTATTTCTTTTCTATCCATTGTTTGAATTCTCATTTCCATGTTGGGAAAAACAAATTATTTATTTCTCATGACAATATCTCAACTGAGTGTCTCCTTAGTTTCATCACTCAAATTCGTGGAACTCGGACATCCACTTCAAACAATCTTTCCTAAAATCATTCGACTCTGGACATCCACTTCCCACAATCTGACCACCACCAACAGCGCCATCATTCTTTTTTCTCGATAGTCATCACTCGTAATTGTACTTCACTTTCCAGCTAGTTCGTCTCCATTAACCTTTTGGTGTCACTAACCACGCTTCACGACGTAATTTTTTATTTCTTGCTTTCAAAAAGTCTCTCACATTTTGCTCTCTGATTTCATCTCTTTTTTTCCCTCTGATGATAGGTTTGACGTTCACAAGAATAATTTCAAGCTCTTTCGTGTGTTTTATCGTCGTAAAGCTTTTCCATTGAGGGAACAATCACCTCAAAATCGATGTTATGTGAACACGTATGTGCGGACTTCCTAATCACTTTAACTGCGATCAATAAGAGTTTTTTTCTCAATATAAATGTTCTTAGAACTCCACTTTTGCTCATCATTGAGAACAGTTTGAAATATTCTCTTCGAAACGCTCTTATTTTTGGCGGTTAGGAAGGCTTAAACTAACATGTTTTCGAATCTAATTTAACAGTTTGAAAATTTGTAGAAGTTTTCTCGTTGATCAGAAGCAGATCATAGCCTGAATAGTAACCATTTTACGATGATAATATTGCAAAAATATTAAGGACGCCAGAAATGAACCAGGGGTCGATTGGCGCGAAAAATTTGTCACATGCTAATGAATTTCAGACAAAAATCATAATAGTCGTCACCGATTGATCGTTAGAACGATAAAAACAGCACAAAGTAAATTCAGTTCTCACGGCTGTGTGGTGTGTGCGTGAGTTCAGAAGATCCATGTTTAATTTTTTCCTATCACTTTTGTTTTCACTTCGTCATATAGCAATACATAATTTTGCAGAGTTTAGTGAAGGGCAGCACTCAGGTTTCCTTTTAATTTAAATATTTTCAGCTAACCATAGTTTTTCATACAACGATTATCGATTTTCTCGGTTCAGATCTTTTCCCATTAAATACTGTACAAGTATCAGAAATATATGAGACCAAAGTAAGCTCTCAATTTCATTAATGCCTTGCCTTGTCTTTTTTCCATGGCAATTTAAACGATAAAAAAATACCAATCTTCTCCCAGAGTGTGTGTAATATACATATATATATTCTTGAGATCTCCTGACTTGTGACTCACCCCCAGCTACCCTCACCCCCAGCTTCCCTCACCCCCA
>JACJUY010006244.1:6635-24624 GCA_014220935.1 Platorchestia sp. MABIK | reverse complement strand
AGTGTGTCGGTGTGTGTGTGTTGGTTTGGTGTGTGTTTTTGTGTTGCTTTGGTGTGTCGGTGTCGGTGTGTTGGTTGTTGTTGTTGTTGTTGTTGTTGGGTGGGAGTGGGAGGGCGATCGAGTTGACTGGTTTCGGCACATGTTCAAAAATGTCATTTCAAGGAAGCATGAAAAAAGTATATAAGCGTGAGGACCACGAAAATAACAAGTTTTATTTTTCAAATTACACATTTTTAACATAACGGTCATTGGTTGATAAGCATTTTATTTAACTATAAATGGATGATCATACAACAAATTTATAGTTTTTTAAGTGAATGCTTTGCAATAAAAAAGAGATGATGAGTTAGGTGATGTTACAAGCTGAGAGTGAACAGAAAAAAGACCGGTATCTCTAGTTCAAATGCTAGTTGTTTATTTAGTACACACATATGTGCATATATACATGTAAATATATACACATATGGATGCATATACATACCCACGTACATACAAACACCTAACACGCACACACACACAAATACATAGCTATGCATCGAGGCAATCATAATACATATGCGTTTGCCAAAAATGCTGTGCGATCTACTGAAATATAGGATAATGAGCATTGGAGATATGTAACAACTTTTGCAGTTTGTGTTGCTGCTTACAATTTCTAATCAAATATGGTAACGATTTTTAATTAAATATTGTAACGAAAAGATCATCGGTTGATAAGCGTTTTATTTATCACATGTGGGTGATCGGGCAACAAACAAATATTGTTTCTTTTAAATGTTTTATAATAATGAAGTGGAATGATGTGTTACGTAGTGACACGTACACCCATATACGCACACATAGCGTGTACACGCACACATATAAACAAGTGAGCATGTGCAGAAATATCAGCGTAAACTAGTCAGCATAAACTAGTATTCCAATCGAGGGACTCGGAAAAAATATCTCCTATCACACCACGAATTTATGATATTTTCGTACCAAAAATAGAAGCACAAAACAGTCTACCTGAGTCAGAAACATAAAAACGATTGTTCTACAACTGTTCCCAAGTACAACATAATTGCAGAAATACGTGAGATCAACCGCCTAGCTGCGGTTGTTATAATATACTCTAGAGCGTAAGCGATGATATGATAATTTGCACTACGCAAGCCTACCAAAACATTTTTGGACGTGAATATGAGAAGAAAACATGAATGTGATATAAGGGTTTCAAATTAGAAAAGTCACATTTTCTCCGAAATATGGTGCAGAATGTTTGCAATTGATAAACAAATATAGGTACCATGACAGTCTAGTTTGATGCTTGCACAAAAACGGAGAGGAAAGACATAAAAATGCATCCTACAGCTGGTTTATTTAGGTTGAATAGTGTTTGATAATTCATGAAAGCAATAAAGATACTGAACTTTGTGGGTTGAAAACACTAATGACATTTTACAAGTAGATGACACATAAGCTTTGGATTTCTTGACATCATGAGATAATATTTGAATTGTTTGGTTCGGCAGATATGCAAAATATCATTTCAAGTGAGCATGAAAAGTGGGGAAGAAAGTGAAGTGAAAAAACACACTTTAGCCCGCACAGCAAGTTTATAAGACAAATGTAAGTCGCTTGATCAGAAGTTTTGCAAATAACTGTTGTGGGTAAGTTTACGAATGTTCGTACATATACGTGAATGTTAGGTATAGGAACATATATACACATAGGCACATAGAGCATATATAGCATAGAGCATATATATAGCGTATAAGCATGCACACAATACAAACATACAAGCATGAAAGTTATGAAAAACACAAGTTTTATTTTTCTAATTACATTTTTTCTTCAACAATAAGGTCATTAGTTGATAAGCGTCTTAGTAAAACGTATATGGGTGATCATATGATACTACCTATGCGACCTGCGGAACGTTGTATGATTTATTGAAATATAGGATAATGAGCACAGGAGGGTCGTAACTATTTTTAAGTATGTGCTGCAGCTTACAATTTCTTATCAAATATTTAACGTAAAGATCGTTGGTTGATAAGCATCTTATGTATAATATATGGGTCATCACACAACAATTGTATATTTTTTATAAATGCTCTACAATAATAAAATGAAAGGTGTTAGGTAGTGTGAGAAGTTGAGAGTGAAAAAAGAACGGTATTTAAAGTTCATATGTTAGTTGCTAGACCAGTGCACGCAGGTATATGTGCACATATGCACACCCATATACACACATACGCCCATATACGAACGCACATATACAAGTAAGCATGTTTGCGAATCCCAGCGTATAGGCGATGAAATCATAATACCGACGCAAACTTCAAAACTGTTGTTTAATGTGTTGAATTATAAAACAATGCGCAAGGGAGATTATTCAGCAATGGCGATACTGAGCAAATAATATTCGTAAATACTTATTCAGTATGTTCTGGAACTAAGAATTATTGTTGAGATGCAAGATGACGAGCTATATTGGTTTAAAATTCTCTCAGTCTTTGAGGGATTTTAACACTCAGGGGAAGTTTGTTCCACAGTATAGGCGCCTGATATTGACAGAGCCTTCTGCCCAGGGTGAGATGATCGATAGTCGACTAAGACAATATTGTTTCTGTTCGGCTTTTGGTTGGTTAAAGCGGGTGGATGGAAACGCACTATCTCAGCATTGCTCTGAAGAAATAACGAGGAGAATACGTTTTGGGTTCACGGCATGAGGAGCCTTTATTGAATCGGAGTCCAGCCGAGTTTAGGGGAGAGGGGTTACGTGATAACTTTTTTTTCAATTACCGTTGCATACCACTTTGGTTGCGAAATTCATGCACTTTTGTAAATCTCTTTGAAGGTATTGAAGTAAGTCTCCCCAAACTAGGTTGAAGTGGTCAATGTGCGATAGAACCAGAAATTGAATGGCCAATAATCCGTTTTTCGTCGAGCATACTCTTCATACGATGAAAAACCATTGAAGTTCCGTAAATTCTGTTGCAAGTATTCTCAACGTGAGATTTGAAAGATATGTTTACCATTATCAGATAGCTAACTTTTCTGATGTATTAATTTTATCAGTTCCTACTGCAAGAGTAAGATCTGAAGATTTTTCATTGTATCTTTGGAATAGAAAATAATGCACTGCGTTTTACTAGCATTTAATTTGAGATCATTTCGGTCGTACCACGATTTCAGCCTAATCAGTATAGTTTCGGCTTTAATTCGCGTCTGTGGTATTTCCGATACAGAACTTGTTATTGCAATTAGAACATCATCTGCACACATTGAGATCCGTGTGTTAAAAGGTATTGGAGGGAAATCATTAATGAAAATAGAAAACAGTAGCGGAACAAAAATGGATCCTTGGGGAACACCAAAACCGTGATGAATGAATAGGGACAATTCGATTTCTAAGCGGACTGCATGAGATCGATTTGACAAGTAACTTTCAAACCATTGCGTGTCTACTCCTAAGTTCAATATTTTTCGTAGAAGTCAATCATGTTCGACGCTATCAAACGTTTTGGAGAGATCGAGTTGTAGTAAGAGTGTTACATTCTATTGATCGATATCACTGTGTATTTTTTAAGAGATATTGAGCAAAGCGTCTTAAGTGCTAGTGTTTCTTCCAAATGCGTATTAATTTCGGTGGAGTAGATGTGACTTGTTCTGGGAAAATGACAGTAGATTTGTCACCACTTAGTCCAATATTTTGGACATGATAGGTAAAATAGCTTACATCCGGTATCAACTTCGTTAAGTAAGTAACGATTTGGTATCGTTGACCGAGTACGTTTTCCAGGCACGTGTTTCTGTGTGTTTCGTGCGAGTGGAGGATAATAAGACGCACCAACAAAAGATACTCAATAGCTTACTAGTGTGAGAGGCAAGTACGGAGAGGAGAGCGAGCACGCGCTTGGCATCGGACATACGACCCAGAACAATCTCAGCAAAATACAGCAACTTTAGTAACGCGTTACGGGATTGACAACCCGTTATCTGACTCGCTCTCGACCACAACAATGTTGACACCTGACACCTGGAGACTTAGCCCGCAGATACAGAACATTGAAATCAAAAGCCCTCGACAACAGAACTGGAACCCAAAGCTCTCAACAACAGAACATCGAAACCGAGGCCCTCGAAATAGCTCCCTTGAATCAGAGTCTCATTCTAACAGCGTGAAGTGACACCTGTCAGTCTTCGACCAAGTCCTCACCGGCTCGCGACTAAAACCCAAGTGATTTCTGCTCACTCGCTTCGTCCGCTCTACTTCACCTCTCGGTCCTAAGGGACTCCCTAATGTTCATCTCAGCAGAGACTCAAAGACTCCACCGGGTCACGACCAAGAAGGGGGGAGGAGGGGGGGGGGGAAGAATAAAGGGTGGGACATCTTTGAGCTGTCGCTCCGGCTTGTCTGGTGTGTCATAGCTAATCAAAAAGGTCGAGAAGGAACGAGAGTTCGTTTTCCCTCCAATAAATTTATGATCGACGTACGATCACAAATGCCAATTTTTTCCTATTTGCGGCCTGTCCGAAGTGGAGCGCCGAAAGAACAGGAGTGCGAGAGGCTGGGTAAGATACGGCACTCACAGAGGCCTATTGTTTGAGACCTGTGTAGGATGCCACTTTACTCACTGAGTTGCCCAACGTCTCAAATTAATAAAATTCGTTTCTCCTCTTTCACTTTTTACGTCACGATTTCCCGAAATTTGTCAATCAAAAGTACAGGGTTATTTGCTGGTAAGGTAATTTATACATAATTCTGTGGATTAAAAGGTCAAAATTGCACGTCATAAATATTCAGCGTAAACTTTTTAGAATAACAGTTGAGAAGCACATAAGATTTATCACTGTATTTTACTTTTGAAAACATTCGAGTTGGCCACTGCATCAGAGCTACTTTGTTTCCTCACTGATTTTTTTGATACATTTGTTCTATTTTTAGACGGTGGGGGTGCCACGGAGATGCGGAGTAGGAAGAAAGGGAATTGTTTGCGGTTGACCACCGAACGAGGGTCGTTACACAAACTTCGAGTGGCCTGGCAAAGTTTACAGAAAACAACAGTCTGTGTTACTCTTTAGAATTGCTTTCAACTGTTTACATTTGATAATTATATATATAATTATTCCAGTTTCACGCTTCAATGAGGCAGAAAACACATTCACGGATACTCAGTTTAAGTTTGGAGTTTTGGAAAAATCTCATTCCCTCACATTTTGAAAAGTTGGACGTCCATTTAATGCGGAGCGTCCGTTCACCTCCTCACCTCGCTCGAAACTCGTCATATTCAGTAACGGTTAATTTCGTATCTTACACGAAAGATGGTGAGAGCTATTTCAAAGCGTTGAATTTATATTTGGATCGACCTTTGTTACGCAAACTGATAAGCAACTTATTAAAAATTCCTACCCACAGGTTTTTCTTTTTACTTTGTTTGATTTATCACTCGGGGATTTCGAAAAATAACGAAATAATTGCAATGTATTTCTCTAAATTTGCATTTGAACTAGTTTTAAGTTATTATTGGTTTAAAATAATTATTTCAATTACACTAGTTACATAATTTTATGTGCACTCATATTGTAATAGGAGTATGAGTCTTCAGGCAATTGATTCAGGAATAATTTGGTCGAAGTGTATGCAATATTGTTAAGGTAGAATATTGGGAATTGGAAACACACACGCAACTTTCAAGAAAAATTTGCATTTTATTTTTCAAAATCAGATCATTTCATATGTTGGCTACCGCTTCTGCCATTGTTGAAAAAATGAGAACAATATAAAAAAATTACTTTGTATTGAAATCAACTCTGTGTGATGATGTAGATGAGTGAAAATGAGAGCGAATGTCACACGTTCATTCTAAATTGCAAATAAGCAACTCTATAAAGTTCTAGGCCCTCTGTTTATTTTCTGCTACCACTGAAAGGATGTGATGAAGAGAACTACGGTGATAATCGCAATAAATTTTGACAAATGAATTATTAAAAAGCTGATAACGGGGGCAGGAAGTGAAAAGAGCTGAAATGTGCGAACGCAGAAAATCTAGACGCTGCGTTCTTATTTAGCTGCTTCGGCGGTGCATATACTAAAATTGGAACGATACACAGAATATTAGCATGACCTCTGCGCAAAGATGACACGCAAAATCGTGAAGCGTTCGAATTTTTTGTGCTCCTCATAGCCGTGTGGTTAAAGGACCCGCCCTTCCGTGAAGGCGTCGAGGGTTCGAATCCCGGCTGAGTGGCGACGTTCTCCGTTGGGTATAGGGGATAAATTCAAAGCACAATACCCCACTCTACCCAGGTGTCTGAAATTGGTACCAGTCTTGACCGGGGGAAACCGTCATGACGTCCTGGTGTTAGTAATAAGGCATTTGAAAAACCAATGAACAAGGTCATATTATGCTGAATATCTGCAACTTAGATTGAGTTGATATCGATACCGCAGTGCGGTCGACGTGAGGGTTCGTGGAAAAGGGGCTGTCTTCTGTGCAGCTGCCTTTTTCAAGGGCGCTAGCTTTTCTGCGCAGCTGCCCTTCCTGAGGTTCGTGTGGGTACCGCCTACGCCGTAATTAGTCCGTTAGAGCAACAGAAATAACTTCTGTTAGTGCTGAACTACGGCGGTACCGTTAGGAAGACGAGGAATTGTCTGTGCCGTAATTAGTCTGTTAGGGCTTCTCAAGATTGTGCCGGTTGGTAGGTTAGGAAGGACTTTACGAAAGACTTTATAAGTTTACTGGGAGCCGGAGGTGTCGAGTCCGGTGCTATCGGCGAGGAAAGCTCAGTCAAAATGCGATTGCTCATACACGACGAGCGCTTTTACGTGGCTCGGCTCACGAATGCATGAAGGGAGGCACATACCTCCCCCTCATACGGAAAACCATAGGCCGAGAAAAAAAAATTACCAAGTTTTTTAGGCGTGAACAGTTTCAAAAACGTTACAGCAGTACCAAAAAAGAATTTTTTGCAATCCATACTGCTCTTAAAGCATTTAAATATTTGATCACTGGATGATGATCCAAATCAGTAGTGAAAAACGTTACAGCACTACCAAAAAGAATTTTTTGCTCTTAAAGAAAATATCTGCCGCTGCCGCTTGGCAAAGCAAATAAACTGCACTTTCTCTGTGTGCGCTGCACTGCAACTGCACTGCAACTACAATGCTAACTGCACTGCTATCTCGTATTGTTTACTTTTACTCAACTTATACGTTCTGCAGGAGTAGCTGAAGACTCTCGTTGCGGTAGACGCGCTGTAGGATGACTCTCGCTGCGGTAGATGAAGCCGTAATTGTAGTTACTGCAGATTCCCGGGTGCGGCTCCAAACGTTAGTTCCAGAACCACTTCGATGTATTCTCCGCTTTCGTAAACGAGAACTTTAGTTTCGAAGGGTGCAGCGATGCCGATCCACGGTGACCACTGAACGTAGTTCTCCATTTGCGCGGTGTAAGGGATTTTGAGTCCAATTCTTAACACGGAAGGATGTAATTGGCGAATTATGTTTTCCTCGTTGCTGCCAGTCATTTGATGGTGTAGTCTTTTAATATCTTCCTTCACAAATCTTCGGATGCGTTGTTCTCTCGAAACAATGATGACTTCTTCTTAAACTTGTGTAGGTTTCTCGTCGGAATTTGTCTCTTCTTGATTTCTCGATTAAATCTTCTTAGCCTCTTCACAGCTCTCGGAAACAAATCTTTTCGTGGGGTCGTCGACTTTCTGGCCACCAAATGTGACGGTTGGTAGGTTAGGAAAGACTTTACGGAAGACTTTATAAGTTTACTGGGAGCCGGAGGTGTCGAGTCCGGTGCTATCGGCGGGGAAAGTTCAGTCAAAATGCGATTGCTCAGACACGAAGAGCGCTTTTACGTGGCTCGGCTCACGAATGCATGAAGGGAGGCACTGGATAATCCCTGATTCGCCAAACTACGACAGCTTCTTCCTTTGTGACAAACTATGTGGAATAGTTTGTCCTCCCAAGGCGGTTCCTTAAGCCCCTTTACGGCAAAGTCATTAGACTAAAGCCTGTATCAACAGGAGAAACGAAACTCTTTTGACCTCAAGGAATGAGGTGTTAATTGTTGATTCTTTTTACAATGTTTCTTCAACATACGGATACGTTTCAGCAAAGACAATGATTCTTTCCATTTGCGAAACTAGTGTGTACTAACATGAGCTACTGTATAACACGGTAATACACGTAAAATTACATTTAAAATATTAGTGCTATTCAGCTAGGTAATCAAACTAATGTTGCAATATTGAAATACAATACAAATGGCACTTAAAGGCTAACTAAAGTAAATGCACAGGCGTTGGACACCTAGTCGAGCGAGGCGCATGATATAGGCTTGACGCTTGAAAGAAAATGAACATTATGGGTAACTATTACAGTCAGGATTCGACACCACTTGCGCTGCCTGACACGCCCTTGGGAGGATGTCTCTGGTACTATAGCCGAGACAGGAAATAATCACTGTGGTTGTCGATTCCGGAAAAGCGTTCTGCTCGGAACTTAAAAAGGCTAAAATGCTAAGCCCAGCGTTTCAATCGGGGGTGCAACTTGTCTGCTTGTTGCAAATAAAGGAGCGGTCGGTGGTCGGTCTGTAATACGAATTCTCGTCCAAACAGATAGATCTCAAACTTCTGTAGAGCCCAGTAGATGCTTAGCGCTTCTTTTTCAATGGTAGAATAGTTTATTTCTGCTCCTCTCAGTCGACGTGTAGCATATGCTACCGGCGCGTAGTGACGGAAGTCTCGTTTGCTTGGTTGGAGGAGAGCCGCTCCAAGTCCAGCCACTTCAAGTCCAGTATCCGTCCTTTGAATGAAAGGACATCTGGGGTCTGGTAACAGTAAGACCGATCTTTTGACTAACGCTGTCTTCAAACTTTCGAACAGGTCTTCTGTTGTATTGGTCCAAGGTATTTGTTCTGGGGAGTTCTTCTTTAGGAAATCATAGAGTTTAGAAGTCAGTTGAGAGTAGTTAGGAATGTACTGTTGGTAGTACCCAACTGTACCGAGAACGCTTCGGAGCTCCCGTTTGGTTTTTGGGAGGGGAGCTGATTTTACAGCTTCGACTCGGTTCTCCAGAGGCTGGATCTGATTACTGCTCAGTTGATGACCCAAATACTGGAGTCTGGCAAATCCGAATTCGCACTTGGAAGGCTTCGCTTCAAGGCCATGTCGATAAAGGGCTACGAACAGTTTAGCTCATGCTGCGCAGTGGTCTTCCCAGGTAGTCGAGGCGAATAAGATGTCGTCCATGTAGACTTCGGTATCTTGCAGTCCTGCAGTGACTTGACGTATAAGGCGGGAAAAAGTGGCTGGAGCATTTGCTAGGCCGAAAGGCATGACGTTGAATTTATAGAGGCCAGACCTAGTTTTGAAGGCGGTGTATTGGCGGGACTCAGGGTGTAGTGGTACCTGCCAATATCCACTGGTCAGATCAATTTTGCTGAAGATTGTTTTGCCAGCTAAATGGGTGAAAATAGCAGTGGTGTCTGCTATTGGCTCGGCATCGAATATTGCTGTTGAGGTGCCTGCAGTCCAGACAAAAATCGGTGGGTACCGTCTTTCTTCCAGACGGCAAGGAGCGGTGAATAGTAAGGTGATGTAGATCGCGTCACGATTCCCATCCTCATTCATTTCTCTAAACTTGACTGCAGTTCAGGCTCTAGCGCTAGGGGAAGTGGATACGAATGTTGAAGCCGAAAACTTATAGGATCCTTCAATTTCATTTTCATGAACAGCCGTGCAGGTTCTTCCGGGAGTATCTGTGAAGAGATCGCAATATTCTCCCAGTAGTTCCCGGAGTTCTGAGTGTTGTGCTGTAGTCAACGAAGAGGAGATGATGCAGTTTTCACTGGTTTCTCCGGCGGGTGACGGTATCTCTGGTTCCTTCCGGTCGAGCTCTTCTTCTTCGCAGGAAAGTTCTAGGGCGAGGCCAACAGCTGCAAAAGCTTCCTCTACTCTCGTCGCCTTCCTCGAGATCGCTCTTTCTTTGTGAGGTGGAACTTTGCTGCTCACGGTCGTGGTGCTGGCGAAGGAGGTTGATGGGATAAACTTTGTTGTTCCCATACACGTCCAATGTATAGGTATGGGTTCCCAGTCGTGATTTCACTGTATAGGGACCTCTCCAAGTTATTGGTAACTTTTTCCGAGAGTCGGGCAGAAACACGAGGACTTTATCTCCTTGCTTTAGAGTTCGCATCTTGGTACGCCTATTGAAGAACTTGGTTTTCTCTTAGCTCCTGTTTAAATTCTCGTTAGCGATTTTACATGTTTCTTTCAATCGGTGCTTCATTTCCATTAGATACTAAACAGTGCTTGTGTCATCTTGCAAGCTTCCATCTGTCCAGCATTCTTTGAGCACGGTTAACGGTCCACGGACGCGATGGCCGTAGATGAGTTCGAAAGGAGAATACCCGGTTGAGGCCTGAGGAGCGTCTCGAAAAGCAAAAAAGAGGGAAGGCAGAAACAGATCCCAGTCTCGTGGTTGTTCTACGGCTAATTTCCGCAACATGACTTGGAGTGTACCATTGAAGCGTTCGACTATTCCCTTCGATTGGGCATGGTATACTGGCGCCAATCGGTGCTGGATACCAACGAGTTTCAGGAAAGCTTCGTAGGTTGCGGCTGTGAACTGGGTGCCGTTGTCGCTCGTTAGCGTGTGAGGAAAATCAACTCTGCTACAGATTTCAAGTAGCTCCTAGGCGACCGTTTCTGCATCTATATGTCCGAGTGGGGCTGCGTCTGCGTACCGAGTTGCTTGGTCCACCACGGTGAGAATGTATCGGTGGCCACGTGCCGAAGCTGGTTGCAATGGGCCTACCAAATCAACACTGAGCGCGGAGAATGGCGTGGTGATCAGTGGGGTTGAGATTGGTGCCTTTCTTGGTCGAGATGGAGCGTGCGTCTGGCAGGTATAACAGGAGTGACAGTATTGGACCACATCTTTTGCTAGGGACGGCCAGTAGAAATCTCGTTCTAGTCGAGCCTGAGTCCTCTTTTGGGAATAATGTTCAGCAACTGGATTGTCGTGAGCCATTTCCAAGATTTGTAGGCGCACGCTTGCAGGTGCTACAAGTTGATGGGTTTCCTGACCATCTCGTAACGTTTTCCGATGCAGAATACCGTCATGGCGTTCATAGGTAATGACTCTGCCATCCTTGTGCGTTTCTTCTTTACCATCGTCAACTTTCTTCAACAAAAGCTGCAATGTTTTACACTCCCGCTGTAATTTCTTAAAATCTTTGTTGTGCTGCAACATATCGACAGAGCTTGGTGCAGCAGGAAGATACTCGATCGTTTTTGCTGCTGCTCTTGTGATAACGTGAGAGACTTCTGCAGTAACTGGTTGCTCTTCATGGTCGGACATCTGCTCTTCCAAGGAGGTGGTCCCGGGAACTCGGCCGAGGATGACATCGTGGAAGAGCTCTTCCATAGCTACGGCTGTAACCTTTCCGTGGTAGTAGGGGAAACGAGAGAGACCCGGGCAAGAGGCGCCTCGAATGAATGATTGTTGGCCAGTCGAACTGTAATTTCCTTCTTAAAAATGGTGTCAGCTAAGACGAGAGCCTTCTTGACGAAAACCGCTGTTGCTCCTCCATCTAGTAGTACTTGGACGAGTTGTGGGTTCACGGTGCGCGAGCAGGTTTTCAGCTGTCCTAAATCGATCAGCTTGTTCGAGGCGATGTGATTACATGTGACTGGGGGAATATCGTCGTATTCATCTGCTGCTTCATGTGTTGTTAGATTGTTTACTCGAGCTGTAATACTGGAGATAGGTGGGCTTGCATGGGCTGCTCCATTACTGTGGCTGTCACCTTGCCTCCTCTGTTATTCGCGGCACTCATTACTGGGATGCGATCGGTTGGGGCCATGGAAAGTGCGGTAAAATCCAGTGTAAGGTCCTCGTTGTTTCTCGCGCTGAGGAGTGTTGACCGATTTCGAGCTGGTGGGACCACCACATGTGCTAGAAGTTCTTGGTGGCTTTCTTCGAAAGTTGTTGCTGGAGTTGGGTGATCTAGCTGGAGCGCTAGGGGCTCGGATGGGGAATGTCGAGCGTCGCTCTGGTGCTAATGATGCTTTGAGTGCTGGAGGGCCAGCATCCGTCGTTGATGTCGGTGTACAACCCTCACAAAGCTGATGGAGCGATGTATGTGGTCGTGCTTGTAAGAAGCTATCGCCCTGTTCTCCTAGGATTGCGACTGTGTTACCACCCCTATCACGCAATTGAGTAGCGAGGAAGGGAGGCATGCTTGAATAAGCTCGATCAACGAGAAGAAAGTCACGAAGGGTCTCACAGTTGGCTTCGATGTTGCATCCTTTTAACCAAGCGTCGAAAGCTTGTTCTAGGCGCCGTAGATTACAAGAAATCTTCTCGCTTTCTTTTGGCTTCAGGTCGTAGTAGTTAGCGCGTAGTTTTGCCGGTGTTACTTTATGAGCATCTAGTAGAAGCAATTTGATTTCAGGAAGCTTGAAACGATCTGCTGCGAGCAGGGTATCGATGAGTCGACGTTCCTTCGGTGTGAGCAAATTATGGAGCATGACAATAGCTTCGACTTCGGTAACCCAATTGAAAATTTTGGTTGTATCGCCGGTGGAACAGCGTCGGCAATACGGTTGTTTTTTGGTTGAAATACGCGTGGTTTAGGGGTTAAATGTCCACGTTATCGGATACAAAACCGCCGGCGAATCACCCGTGACCCGCCTTACCTACCGGCCTTGTACCGCCTCAGAACCAGATTCGAATCGCGGCTGGCCGTCCATGGATTATAGATTAAAAAATCGCTCCCGATTGCACGTGCCTCGCCTCACGGGGTGTACAATATTGCACTGGAATCTTTGGATCTTACAATACATTCACACTTAATGCATTGTGAATGTATTGGCCCAATAAGCTCAGTACAATATTGTACATCCCAATGAGATCGATGCACGTGCAACCGGGAGCTCAGGTACATTAGACAATACATTAGAAAGGACATGGAATCGCACTCTTTCATTAACTTTTATTACTAATATTCAACATTCTCTTCGTTAAAATTTACATGAATATCTTACTTCCATTAATCACAGCTTTCCCACCAATGGCACACCAAAATAATATAGGAATTAAACATAGAATCACAATCCGTTTAAAATGCTGCATGTAACAAACAAATATCAACTACATAAACATAAGGATGGGAATGCAATTTCCATATCACAAAGTTCCTTTCAACGCTCGTTTACATTATAGATTAGATTATTGGTTAATTTAAGCCTCCCTATCCGCAACAAATGCGATCAAAAGAGAGGAAAAGGAAGGTATTATTTAGCATGGAGGCAACATGTGGACTACGTTTCGGGACATATGTGTACCACTAAGTAAATTGCTAATTTGCATACCGGCGTAAATTAATAGCATTTCCATGATTTCACTACCTTTTTCAGAATTGATTTTAGCATACCAGGTTAAAGTTATTGTACACTTATTTTTCTTACATTTTTATAAAGGACAAGAATGGATTTGAGCAGCACAGTCGGTTTTTAAATTCTGCTACTCACAACCTAACCGAACCAACCGTAGCCATCGCACAAACGTTTTAATCAATCAACGTTTTAAGGGAACGCGGAATCTGTGCAGAAATAGTATAAAAACAGTAAGTTGAGAAAAAAGTTCATGAAACAAGATCAAAGTTGAAAAAAAACGTAGGTGTTAAAAAACAGGATAGCAGTGAACCGAAAATAGGTGGTCCTTAACATCACAAAAACATTTTATATCAACAAGAAGGAGGCCTACCAAACTCTGAGCTCGGGCCCTCGCATTTTCCTCCCTAGGAGCGCGAATTCCCATAGATACAATAGTTGTATCCCTCTGAGGAGCGTCTGCATTATACCGGGTGTCCCACAAAAAAGTCCCCGAGTTTTTGGTGTCATCATTTGAAGACACCTAAAATGCAGCTCACTAACGATCAAAGAATGTTCATCGTATTGGAATATGAAGCAACGAAAAACTGTGAAACAGTTCAAAGAATAATTAATGAAAAATTCTCAGAAAGGAACTCGCCCGATAAGAAGATTGTGTATCGCACAGTTAAAAAATTGGAAAGAAAATTAAATGCTCTTTAAAATTTTTCAGCTTTTCGTCGTTTCATATTCCAATACGATTAAATTCTTTGATCGTTAGTGAGCTGCATTTTAGGTGTTTTCATATGATGATATAGGAAGCAAATAACTTCTCCGAGGGCTTAAATACTTGGTGGTATGTAGGATACATCATTGTGAAATTATTTTTTCAAGTTGGTATTGAGAAATGAAGAACACCAGTGTTGTTTTTAAAACTTTTCCTTTGAACAGTTAGTTTTTCCACCTGTTTCAGTAAATAGATTACTGTGAAGCGGGCATTAAAAGATTTTCATAAACCTAAATTGTTCGAAAAAGAAATAAAATTTGTTTCATGGTGAAAAAAGAAATTTCAAATATGTTCATTTAAAGTGAAGATATCAATTAAAAAGTAAGGGACATTTTTGTAGGACACTCAGTATATACAGGGTTTGGAGTAGTATGATGCATATACTCGAACCATTTACAAAAAAAACGCAAAATAAATCGATTTTCAGGAGTGACAAAAACCTCAAAACTCTGTTTTCGAGAAATCAGGACCTGAAATAATTATAGATTCCCGTAGGAATAGCCTGAAGCGCGAGCCAACAGCCTGCCAAAGAAGTAAGATTTTACTCGTTGGCTGCATGGTGAGCCTATTCTTACGGGAATCTAAAATTATTTCAGGTCATCATTTCTCGAAAACAAAGTAGTTATAAGGTTTTTGTCACTCATTAAAATCGTTTTATTTTGCGTTTTTCTGTATATGGTTTAAATATGCGCATCGAATTACCCAACACCCTCTATATGCATATTTACATATTTATATATATAATTTTTGATACATCAATGAATCAAGAAATTAACCAATAAAATTTATCAAATTTTTTTTTTTGTTAAAATACAGATATATCAACTAGAGTATACAGAGTTCCCTTTCAACGCTCAACTGCATTATATATATGCTATTATTCTTGATAGATCTCTCAAATTTTTAGACATTATAGAAATGATTTGCCTGCAGAGAACATATTGAATACCATGAAAGAAGATAACAAATGAAATTAGAGTTAAAATGCAAGTTTTCAATACCACTACCTCAGCTGCCTGACCAATGAACTAGCACCACAAAAAAATTTTTTGCAAAAGAAATGCATCATTCATAAACTACATAAGTAGAACCTTCAAATTAACTGAATGTGCTTGTTTATCGGCTGGGTGCTGAACAGCATTTTTTTTAACGAGTTCAACCACTGAAGAACATTCCATTAGAGAACCAAATGGAAAATAAAGACACAGAACAGTACAAAAAAAAATCCCTTCCATTACTAATGCGGTGTCAGAAAAAACTAAAGCATAATTAGCTAGCGCAATTGTCTACCAAAAAAGTTTTTACAATAAATCATCCCCTCAAATGCTAGATAGGTGCACTGTTGCACAAGACTCAAAGCACAGAATTGAAAATTTTGAAAAACAAATTAAACATGAGAATAACTGAAGACAGAAAGACGAGCTAACATGGACTGCAAAAAATGAATAAAAAATTGTCCATCATAAAAAAGCAAAACAATAACTAATTACAATATAAAATGACCCAAGTACACATCTCTCGGACCCTGTAGGAGTACAGGTCCCAAAAGTGCAAGTGTCATAAAACGCAGTGCTATTTTTTTGGCCACGATACATACATACAACATTCGATTTTTCATTACAAACTAAGAGTTATGGTTATCATCAGCGTTTTTCTCTATTCTTGTTGGCTTGGAACTGATACAAAGCACTGTAAAAAGCATATTTGTCTTATTTTTTGCTCAAGGTTAGTTTAAAATTACACTTTACTAAATGATGAAAATAAGTAACTTATTGTGACATCAATACAAGGTCAGCATACAATTATTAATATGGTGAAAATAAGTAACTCATTGTGACATCAATGCAAGGTCAGCATACAATTATTAATATGGTGCAAATCAGTAACTTATTGTGACATCGATACACATTTGAAAAAAGAAACCAGTCTTTGTGGTCACTGTGTAACACATGAACTATAATATTGAATTTACATATCTTTAAAGAATCTTACAGAAAAATCATCCTAGTTAGTACTTACAGAATGCAATTAAGCCTCCCATAATACAACAACGTTATTTTCAGGAGAGGGGATAATGAAGGGACCATTTAGAGGATATCCCTTCAAGCCAACATGTGTCTCCACAAAGGATACCAAGTGCATCATATAAATAATTTTATACTTTAATTATCCCAACTCAAAAGCGATATAAAAAAACAATGGAGCTCATTCATTTCTGTTTATATGCCAAAAATAATTAGGTCAGAAAAATCGTTAATGTAGAAATGTAACAAATCTTGAAGAAAGAGACATTGCATACCTACTAACATAATTCTCTATTAACGTAGCGTAAAACATAGCTGATTACCTATATCTTTATTTACCCAACTCTCCACTGGAACCACTTAAAATGAGTTCACAAAAATAATTGTATCTTCTTCATGCTTCCCATATTCGTGAATAAAACTTGCAAATGAATCAAGTGAATGTGAACTGTTCTGTAAACTTGCTCAGTATTCTATCCAGAGTACTTTGCTCTGAATACCACTGCTCTCGTTTCAAAACAGTTGGACGAATAACACTTCACGTCACTAAGTTCAAAAAATAGAACTTAGCTCGACTCGCCTACCGGCGAGAAAGATTTAATGATGAGCGTAACGGTCGATCACCGCAACATCCCGTTAAACAATCAATTCAACATCAGTAAACATGTTTTTGGCATCTGATGCACTACCACGTCACAATTTTTCTAATGCAATAATTGCGAAAAACACAGTCACAACACTGATCGCAACCTTACAAACTACAAAGTCAGTTACTGCGAAAGCGTCGCACGAGGCACGATGACTCACTGTCATGAACTAACAGATGACAGATCGCGTCACGATGCTTTGAACGTGTCCCTAGATCAAATTTTAAGTTACCCTAAAAATTGCTTAACGGACAGTAACGTTTGAACGTTCGAAATAAATTTTTGTAAAAGTACATAATACTAGACGAAAAAATATTGCAGATATTTCACGTAAGTATGCAAGGATGTTAGGGTGTATTAGATTATGCTTTTTTGTTATTCAATTCTAATTCAAACTGTCAAGGATAGCGTAAAATAACGATTGACCATTAGTTTTTTTTAAGTACTGGGGTATGTGACATGTTTAAAACGTACACAACACTAAACTAGCGTTTTGCGGTTAAAGTTTATATTCGGTGACATTGTTAAAATGTACTAATTCTTCATGTTCAAATTTAAAAAAAACTTAAACTAACATCCTTTCATGACGATTTGGAAAGACCGAGGAATAAAACTGATCGTGAAATTAAGTACATTTGCAGCTGCAACTCCTGTGTGATTTATCAAACTATTTCAGCTGATGGGTGACATTTCGTTGAAGAATGAAATAAAAACATATCCATAGCAATCGTAAGCACATAAATGAACGCAAATAAACGCACCGACGTTTTTATTGTTAGCATAGTAAAGTGAAGTGTTCATTTACTATGTTGTGAAAATTTCGGGAGGAGAATGAACATGAAATATAATATTAGACATATTGTTTTAAGCCATGTGTTGTGTTCGCAACAATGTCAAAACACATGTTTGATAAGTGACGTCCATCCATTAAATGGCACGGCGATAACTTGCTGCAGCACACCATCTGCAGCACACCATCTGCAGCACATCACCTGCAGCACACTACTTGCAGCACACTTCTTGCAGCACACTTCCTGCAGCACACTTCCTGCAGCACACTTCCTGCAGCACACTACCTACAGAACACTACCTGCAGCATACACTTGCAACACAGCACACCACCTGCAGCACACTACCTGCAGCACACT
>JACJUY010006243.1:35043-45363 GCA_014220935.1 Platorchestia sp. MABIK | reverse complement strand
TCATTTCAGGTGTTGAAAAATATTTGTGGTCAAGAATTGTGTAGTAGTTTAAGTTATCTAGTAGTTTTCTTTCAAATTTCGGTGCAAATGTTTCTTCTGCATAAATACAACCAAACTTAAATGCGTTCACTTCAAGTGGTTTGTAGTGATAATGAGAAAAAGTTCCCAAATATCCAAGCATTTAAATTGAGTTTCAAAAAAAATTGAAAAGTTATTACTTGAATCCTAACTTTTGTATTTCACACGTACTTCATAATTCTAGTCAGACTAATGCATTTTTTCTCGTTTAAGTTGCAATCTAAATGATGCCAGGGTAAAGGAAGCCTGAGTGTACTGATGCATAGTGCCAATTCTCATCTACAGGGTCCTTGAATCATGCTGTCCCCTATAACTTCAAGATTGAATTGCCACCCTCATCTTTTACACTGTCATTTTATTGAGCGTTTAGTATTGGGTAATTGTGCTGAAGTGCAAATTAGCCGTAATATTTCAGTTTTTTGTAATGTCACATAATTTTATAGGTATTTTAGTGATCAGTTCATCTAAAATTGACATGTCTTGAAAATTATCTCTGCAAATTATTGTGAGCCAACTAGAGCTCGAACTTTTTTGGAAATAGACAGGTTTTCTTTCTGTTTTTGTTTCTTCCTTGATTAAACTAGCTGTAATTTTCCTGAATTCTAAATAAACCGAGTAATTTTTTTGCATAAATTTAAGGTCTCTGAGGGAACTTCCGTTCCTGTATTTATGGCGAGTGATTTGTGTGCATTTATAGAATTTAGTTGCAAATTTCCATTTGTCAAATTTTTGTTTTCAAATAAATTTCAAAGATACTCATTTTTTTACTCAAAGCTATATACGCTAACGGTTACGGCTTAGTATTAGTAGTGCTGAAAATTCATACCTATCGATTTCAGTACATGTGCGCATGCAACAGATCAATTATTAATTATCATTTGATAAAATATTCATTTCCAACATGGTTGTTTCACACAAATCATTCCTGAAGCCAATAGCTGATGCGATGTTTGGAAACATTGCTCACGTAACCTGAAAATCGTGTTCACAGAGTTACTCCGGTGAGAGTTGCGCGGGTAACTCTCGGGGTTATGACTGGAAAACCGCATATGCAAATGTCCTAAGATTATGCACGGTTCTTTTTGAGGAGATGAAAGTTGTTGGCCAGACGCACTTTCCTCATAGCATTTTACGTCGCAGATATGATGTAGGGAAGTTATATGAAGATAAAACATTCGTCTCTTCGACTACGTCTCCTGCGTTGAGCGTTGTCAGGCACAAACATATCCGAAGAGTTATGTTCCGTTCTCTGCGTTTCAAATGTAAATGAGTCAGCTTACTTCAAAAGAATGTGGGGAAGAAAAGCTTGATAGAACTGAGGAGCGTTATTTTATTAAAATCAATCAATGACTTGTTTGAAGCTCCAAACAAAGCCGGTTATCATGAAAATTAAAATCAAACAGAGAACGATAACCATCACGATACACGAGACATTCATTATTATGCCAATTTAACTTGATATCAGACTCAAGCTTCAAGACACGAAAGAAGGCTAAAAATTGCAAGCCACAAACTTAACGGCAAAAAAAATTTAACGATTTGATTAAGAAGAACAAGTTTTTCCAGTGGGAACGTGCTCCGTCATCGTGGGACAATAGCAAACATTATGAGTTGTATAATTTGCATCTCACGATTTGGTTCGTAGACAAATTGATCGCTCTTTCGGTCACAAAAGAAAAAATAAAAATTGTCAGTATTGCGTCCCCGATTTGGATATTTAGCAAACGTTCAATTGCTTTTTAGGGCAGCCGTAAGTAGAGCTGGGCAAGTAAAATCAATGCACGCCTACACAGTACGCGCCACCTTGCACTAGTGCGTGCTGTGTAGCGCAAAGAAAAATCTCTGCACAGAATGTTGAGTTCAGATTGGGTTATGATCTATGGCATAGTTCTAATTTGATGCAAGGTTGCGTTAATTAGATAATTGGAACTTTGCACAAAATCCTTCATAGAGCAATTCGCAGCGCGATCCCGGAAAAATGTTCATTTGTTGTGTAACTATTCACCTTCACTGGCTCACAGTTTGAGCGTATTCACGTCGCAGTTGGTGCCACCTGCTTCTTAAAAGGTGGAATTGTTAAATAATTTTGTCTTTCTCTCAAATTGTTTTGTTGGTCACGGTTGAATAAAGTAAAATGGAATAGGGGATACTACCATCATGATGGTAGAGTTCATGCTAGAACGTCCAAAGCGCGTTGCATTTAGTTCTGTACATCACATTTCCATCAATGCACATGAGAGAAAGATTATGGGCTTCACTGAAAAGGATAGCATTTTTATACTTCGACTGCATCCAACTTGATGCGATCGCTCGAGCAGCATGTGATTCATATATAATTCTTGTGCTGATAGTTGAATCATCTTGAAAAAGTTTTGCAGATCAAATAAATGTCTCAGAAGCGGAATTAATTTTGAAATCCTTTCGAATGATGGACTTGGTCTCTTAGAGTAACACTCACCAATGCAACAATTGTGCTAATATCGATGTTTAAACTTAACAATGCATGGGTCAAAATTGATTGAATTAAGTTGTTGTGGCCCTTTGCTTGTGTCCCTCGTAAAAACACCAAAGCAAACTAGGAGATAATTTTTGATAATGTATAATTTTGAACGTCTGCGTCTGGCGGATAACTTAGAGCTCAATAATATTAATTGGCTTAGAATGGTTTGTATTCGTGAGGCAAAACATTACAAATGTTTACTATTTCACGCTAAGCTTATTAAATGCTCAAGCATCTTGAACAAAGCTGATGTCCATGGTGCACAATAATTCCTAAAAATATTTTCTAAAATATAAAAACACTCTTACGTAACTATGTTTTGGTAGTAAAATAGCTGGAATATCGTCTAATCACGGCCATTAATAATAAATTCACATTTTTTTCCATAATTTACATCGACCAAGAAAATGGCCCAACTATACGCTATGTATAAAAATACACCGACATGTTTTGAGTAAGGATAAAGTGTTCGGCATAATTGAAACTTGTCTTTGAAGTAGATTTTCCGACGGAATCCCATCTGCGCGAAAAAAACAAAATCCCCCAAAATAAATAAGAAACCTAATAAACGAAAGCATCACTTCTGCATTTCATTTCTTCATTGCAAGCAGTAGCACGTAGAACTTAACAACGAAGCCATTGAACTTATTGGCGTAACATTTCTTCAATGAAACGTTTCAAGTAAGTGCAATTGGGACGTTACTGCTACGAATAATGTCATGAAATTTTACAAGCGCAAGGACGAAAATCTATCCACTCGGCGAACACAGAAGCAAGCACATATAAGTTCTTACATGGTGCAGTATTAATGGTAATGTCAATAAGTGTTTCTCTTTCAAGTATCACTTCTGGAAATACAATCTTCGTTCCTGATTTTGTGGGTAATCATCCATTGACGTTAAATTCAGTCCTTCACTTTCAAGAGATTTTAATTTAATTCGGAGTATCATCAGTGAGGCTAATAATAGTGGAACATCACCAAAACAATTGCTAATTCAATAACTGCACTTTAAAAAGCCACAAAAACTTATCCACCAGCACTGCACTGCATTTCCTAGAAATTTTACAAAAATAAAATTATTAATATAATATATTAGGAAGTTTTAACCTCCCTTTACCACGACTAAGATTTTCGAAGAGAGAAAGGATGAAGGCACCATTTAGTATTGAATTGAGGGAATGCGGAATCTTTGCACAAAGTGCATAGAAACAGTAAGCTTAGAAAGTAGTTCACGAAACAAGAAAAAATGGAAGAAGAAAGTAGTAGGTGCAGAAAAACAGGACAGTAGTGAACCAAAAAAAGATGGTCCTCAACAAAACATAAACCTATTCTGTTTCAACAAAAAGAGAGCCTACCTAGCCTTCAGCTCGTGCCCTCACATACTCCCCCTGGGACCACTAATTCCCATAGATACAATAGTTGTATCCCCCTGAGGAGTACCAAAATCAAAAATAAATTTCAAGGCATCAACGTGCAAAATTCAAACCGAGGACGCTTTACTTTCTGTACCACATCTGGATCTTGTTCATGTTCTTGACCTTCCTCTCGAGCTGGAGGAGGGCGTAGAGGAGGGCCTCGGCGGTGGGGGGGCAGCCCGGCACGTACAGGTCGACAGGCAAGATGCGGTCGCAGCCCCGCACCACCGAGTAAGAGTAGTGGTAGTAGCCGCCTACGTTCGCACACGAGCCCATCGAGATCACCCAGCGCGGGTCAGGCATCTGTGCACGTTAGGTGTCTGTATCAAATCATGATGTATTTAAATTTTATTCGAGAGATCGACAGCATTCAGAAATCAGTAAAGTATCATGTTAATGGTCACGTAGCATGCGAGACCATCGAGATCAACCAGCGTGGGTCTGTCATCTGGCCAAGTTAGGTGTCTGTTTTAGATCGTAATGTATTTAATTGAGAGGTCGACAGTGTTCAGAAATCATGAAAAGAATTAAGTAAAGTCTGGTAAGTTGCTAGCGATTCAAGAAAGTAAAATATTATTGGTATTGAGTTTTTTTCACGATTTAGTATAATCATACAGTAACTCTGAGGCACGTTCGGTCCATTGCGGTATCTAGATTAATAAAGGTCACTTACCAAGAGCAATATTGATTGAGTTGGTTTCAGCCTCCCTTACGACAAACAAAGATGATCAAAGAGAGGAAGGATGAATGCCAAATTTAGTGTGGAGTTGAGGAATCTTTGCTCAAAGTGCTCTCCCGCACAGGGTCCCATGCGCATAGAAACAATAAATTGAGAAAGAAGGATAGGAAACCAGCTATAAATTGAAGGAGAAAGCCAAAGGTGATGAAAGTGACAGAAGTGAACCGAAAAAGTGATCCTAAGAACAAATAATATTTTAACAAAAAGAAGACCTACCCAACTCTCAGTTCGGGACCTTGCATTTTCTCCCTGGACGTGCCAAAAAAGAAATATTTTGGAAGATTAAGCAAAAAATTAAGATAAATCTAGTAGTCTTAAATCTAAATAAATCTAGTTATCTAGCTCCAAAATGACATGTTTGCCATCTCCTCGATGGTAAAAGATGAAAATGAGAGACTAAAATCGCATAATTTTTAAATTTAAGCCTACAACTGCAATCAATCAGCGTTGCCAAAACTGTCCAATGTGGTTCAGAGAATTTGAGGAATGGAAGGTCCTTCATGGGCTCAAACTAGGACAAACACTTTTGGTTTATCTCCTATCAGAGAGCTCTGGAATCCTACTCATCCCCTGATGATCATGACTCATAATTCTGCAATACATACTACTGGATGGTGATACCCTTCGCCATGTCTCGCGGGGTGGTCAACATTTAAGATTAATAGGCACCACTTCCACTCTTATCAACCTACAGTGTTTGAGATTCAGTAAATAATCTTGTGTCAATTCGACACTGGAGGGGTTTAGTAAAATAATGACATAAGACGAACTCTCTTGCAGCAATAACAACGCAAAAAGCTGTCTTACAGTGATAACAGTACGAACAGCAAGTCCAGTAGCAGTCATATGACAAAAACATGAACACAGTTTTCGTGATATAGCATGTATCGAGCACAAGAATGTTCATCATTATTCATGTTAACTGTGGTGTGTGCTCCCGCGAGATGGCGCTGCGGAGTTGTGCGCGCCGGCTGTGGGCTGACAGTCTGAGAGCAAAGCAGTGTTAGTTGGCGAGTGGCTATGCTCGTGTGAGGTTCATTGCATGCGCGTTCGTTGATTTGTCCTCTAGGTTAATTAGCAGTTAGACTGCGGCAGAGTTATTCTGGGTGACTGTGTAACGGTCGGAGCCTTGTGCGGAAAGTGGTCCGTGGTTAGGGTTTGAGGTGAGGCAGCAGTGGTTGTGGGGGCGGAGGAGACCACGCAGCAGATGGGCTGCGGTATAGCTGGGCTGTGAGCGCTTTGACGGCAAGCCCGTGTGCGAAGTAGCTGGGCGACAGTCTCGCACACAGTACTTTTTGTTTTTCGACCACATTAATAAGCAGACTTGAAAAGAGGACTAGAAGAAATGCTGGCATAATTGTTAATGAAAGTGATTTCTTTGACATAATTACGTCACAATTACCGCAATAGCCTTGCTCCCCAAAGGGCAGCAAATATGTCGGCATCCTCCATATCCACCGATGCCACTACCAGTTTAAGAGAACTTGTAAGTCCTCACAAAACACTGATCCTGTAACAGCAACTATCAACTGCAGCAGCTAGAAACTGATTTAACTATTTCACCTTCTGATTCATTATATGTGGAAGGAATCATATGCATCTAGGAGCAGCCATTTGTTACTGCATGAAAGCTCCATTTAGAATTGGTCATTTGTTGCACGTATGAAGTTTCGTAGTATGAAAAACAGCAAGGCAGGCAACTTCACACACTTTGTAAAATTCAGAAATGCGCTTGTTTAGTTCTTTCGTTGACATAGGTGTAGAAGTCAGGTCAACGTTCTTGAGTGAATCGAAAATATAAAAGTTCATAAATGAAACACTGAAAACTAAAATTGACATTAAGTATACTAAATTAACACTATTCAATAAATTAATGCAGCGCTACAAGGGTCAGACCAATTCAGTGTGGTTGTTATTTGCGATCTAACTTCCTGTCTTTCGCACAAAAAAAAATAGACTTCCAGCCTCTCCGTTCAGAATGCAACAGTTCACGCCCAACCATCAGCACCTCGCCTCAACAACCTACAGTGACATCGCACCGATGGCGTACTCGTGGACTTCATGCTGACTATCGCAGCGAGGACTGCAGAACCAGTTCGCTTACGAGGTGGGTCTCAGTGACACACAGCGCTGTGTTCGGTCGACCCTTTGTAGCGAATCCTCCATCATAAACGATGTCGGTTCACCACTTCATCCCTACTACTCGTATAAATTCAGTGTTGGTCGTTGCGGGGCTTGAGGTCTTAATAGTGGGAAGGGATTGATCTAGGATAATTTATTGCTAATTGCTAAATGGAAGTATTGTTGAAATATCGCAAAATTATTGCCTATCTTTAAGTTCAAATACTAGTAAAATATTGCTAGATTATTGCTAGTCTTTTAATTCAAGTACTGTTGAAATATTGTTAGATTATTGCTAATCTCTATAAATGAAGGTGTGTACTAAAATATTGCTGATCTCTATATGTCAGAATTGCTGAAATATTGCTTATTCGTTGATCTATGCAAGGCTAAAATATTGCTAATTTATGAACTTTTTAATTATTAATTTTACACAAAAAATTATAATAATAATAATAATTATAATAATGAGAGGTGTTGATAGAGTGAACATTAAAGCACGGATGTGGGTCCTTTACTGCTCCCCTCTACGTATGTCGTCTGCGATCGGAAGAATAATTAAATCGCTAATCTTTAAGGGTAAGTTGACTGCAATACAACGCTACTGAAACATTTAAATTCGGTCGTGAGTATTTATCACACGAAGATAGTTCATCAATTCCTTAACGTCTAATTGTCGTCCCAATACCGTCTCGACGGTAGGCCGTTGTAACGTTCTGCAAGCCTTTATGCAATTCCTACTGTTGATGAGGTTTTCATATTCTATGATTGGATGTCTGACAGTTAGTAAAGAGTTATTGCTGAACTCGCATAATGGTGTGATATCGGGTATTTCGGCATTCAGTATGTAGCCATGCGTTAAGAATGTGTGTCTGATTCTTAGTCTTATTAACTATTATATCCTCTTTGCATGGTATTTTACCTAAGTCTAACACCGTTCCTGGTGATGGTTGTATTTCCTTTAATTTGCCTCTGCAATTTTCCCACCTAGTTTTCCACTGGTTAATCATGGCTTGTCGTATTACTGGTTTCCAATCAGTGTGGCAAATTAAGATAAATTCTTCGAGTTTTCGGGTAGCGTTCTTGGCTGCAGTATCTGCAGCATCGTTATCGCCTATTCCGATTTGGGAGAGGATCCAGCATATGTTGATGGCTTTGCCGAGTTTTGCTCATCGTGTATATCGTGCTGTATTCGGCGTAGTTCTGGATGGTGTGTCTCGTACTTTAGACCGTTAACGACACTCAGGAAGTTGCAGTAAATTAAGAACTTTTTATCTTTTTTGTCTTAAATGATGCTAAGGGCCAAGTGGATGGCGTGCATTTCAGCCGAGTATATTGAGGCCTCTTCCGGAAGTGTTGCAGTGCAAACAATAGTGCCGCATACTGCTGCTGCTCCTGTGTCATTCTCTCCTCTTCTCCGCAGCGTTTGCAGTCTGTCTCGTTACTGCGGTGTTTGGCTGTGTGGCCGTAGTTTTGGCATTTGTGGCAAATCATGGGTCTGTTAATAAACGGGTATACTATCGTATCTGATTTTTAGCCTGGGATGTATATGGAGTCTCGTGTAGTCTAGCTATTAAAGGTTAGTAGGAGTGGGGTGGTTTGGGAAAATCGAGTTTCAATAAAATTGGCACGGACAGCGCGTCACTGGTCGCTGATTTTGGACTGACTCTTGAGGCCTTCCACAAAATCTTCTATATTATCTTCATCAGATTCTTGAATACGAATTAGTCCTTTGGATTGATTGTAGTACGGGTGATCGCTGATCTGGCAATTAATGACGTCGACGTTATTAAGTCTGGTGACGCACTCAGATTGGGATTTGTTTCGAGTTTCTATGGTGAAGCTATCTTTACCTGAATAAGTTATTCGTTTTGCCTTTAGACCGGTTGTCCTAACTATTTATTCTTGGAGGCAAAATGGATTAATTTTGTTTCACTCTTCACTTTTCAATCTGACCATAAAGAACTTTGTAAAATGATCATTCTTTGTCATCTCTTGGTTCAACGATATGGGTGTGTATTTGCTAACTTTTATTTGTTTTTTCACATCTTCTACTCCGCAGCCCAAGTTTTTACTGTCTTTTTCTATGTTCTGTGCTTTCGTTATTTCTAGGATTTTTTCGAGTGTATTTTTGATTTTTCTAATTCGATCGTCTGTATTTTGTCCTACTTTTCCAATTTCGTGTCTATCGTGGTTGATGCATTTGCTTGCATCATCTGCCGCAAGTCTATTCAGCACTTCATTTAATTTAGTCTCCAATTGGTCCAGTTTACGGTTAGCACCGTTTCATTCCAGTGATGGAATTTTGGGGCCTTGGAAGATAGGGCATATTAAAGAGAAGATAACTACACAATTGAGACCCAAGCTCCGAGGAACTCGAGGAGCCGCCCTACTTAGTTCTACCCAACAATGGGGGTTTGGAAAAATCAACTAAAATCTTAAGGACACGGTTGAGGTGAAACCAAAAGTCCGTCAGTTCTCGATGGATTTTTCTGAAATTTTCACAAAAAGTGTAAGATGATGCGGTATTTCTTTTTGAACTCATGTGTTTTTTTCGTATATTAAAAGAAATATGATTTATTTTAAACCCTGAAAAAGTAGGTGTTGCGGAAAATGACCCATCGCCTACAATTTTGAAGTCATAGAACTGAAAAAAGATTTTCTATGTAGCTAATTGTCTTGTCTAGAGATCCGGTGTGTTATATTCTCACGATATAACTGCCCTACATCTTTAATTATAAAGAAATCACTACGAGGAATACTGAAATGCTACGTCTGGCCAACGACTTTCATCTCCTCGAAAAGAACCGCATGTAAAGATATACTCTCGCGGATCAGCACAACCTCGAGTCAACTCCACAATCTGCCCCTCGTGCCATTTCACGAAACATCGCCTACAACATCTTCTACCACCAAACATCGCCAGTCGACGCGACGCCTTACCATCATCACCAGCTTCCCTCCTCTACATCACCACCACGACGCAACCGAGGGATCACAACTTCGAGTTATCGGCTACCACTTTCTCATTCTTCTATCACAATGTACTTCTTGTATGTGAAATCTTAATCATCCAGGATAGTATTAATTGCTATAGATAGAATGCGGGATCCTAATTAACGTTCATCACTATCGTGGGTTTTTCACTTATTAGCAATTAACTGCTGTTCTACCACGTCTGTCCCTAACGTGTTTGTTCCCTAAGAGGGAGACGCGCCGGCAGTCCCTCAAGCCGGGGTGGGCAACGGGCAGTCTTACGCGGGCAGTCTAACGCGGGGGTTCGTCAAAGGCAGTCAAGGCACTTAGATAGTTAAGAGAAACGATACAAAATCATTTAAGCCTATTGGTGTCCTCCTCTGCGGTTCATCGCTTTTGGCGATGGACCCGCTTTGTTTTGAAGATTGTAAAAGTGACAATTGACTATATTAACTGGAGATTCGACTTATTCTAATAAATAGTAAATCCT
>JACJUY010006243.1:12262-29175 GCA_014220935.1 Platorchestia sp. MABIK | reverse complement strand
CCCCCCCCCCTCCCAGAGAAAAACAATTCAACTACAAACATCAGGAAATGATAAAAAGTACACGATCAGTTTCATAAATGAATAATAGCTCTATTGTAATTTTAAGTAGCACACAAGAAATAACTTACACACAGCTAAAATTTTTTTAATATAAGAAATGATTTCTCACCTTTCTTCCCCAATTGAGGAGATCATCAAGCCGTGCTACTGCCCACTCCCCTTTACTGGAGGTGTTTTGGAAGGGACTGTAGGGCTTGTATTTTTCTTCAGTGCCGGTTGCAGGAACACTGCTTAGGAGGCTGCTGCCTGAGGTAGAAGTGGTGTTGATGGTAGTCACTGCAGGAGTTGTCTTCTGCAGCAGCTGAGGCAAACGACGTGTGCACACTGCAACAAATGGCCAAACTAAGAATTGTTCAGAGGCAGTTTTTGAACCCTCAACACATTCCCTGCGAAGGGACCCATCAGTGGGTCCCTTAGGTGTTTTTCATTGTGCTGCTGACCCACCTGTAGTCACTAACTTTTTTTTTATTTATACCTAATGAAAGCTAAATAAATGCCAGATCCAGGTTATGTTTGCTATTTTCAAAGTTGATTACCATAATTGACTTTAAATTTGAATTGAATATTGAACTTCAGTTTAACCTATCGCAGTTAACGTGTTAAAAGGATAACTTATTTTGATAATTATAAATCCGAGTTTATATGTATCACATTTCTGGGCAGTAACCCTTGAACAGGAAAAATAAGAAAAGAAGGGTAAAATTTTTCCATGAGGAATGATGCAGGGAAGTTATTAATATGCAAGTTAAACCATTGAATTTGCCAAAATGTATTTTTTAGTGAAAAAATGAGTTCAATTTTACCAATAATTACAGTGTAAAATAACTTCTACACCAACTTTTAGTAGCTTAATAATTTTCCTTATATAATAATTTTCTAAAGAAAAAAATTTTTACATATATTCCTTTAGTAAATTTTTAAAATCAAAGCATTACTTTTGGAAAACCAATATTTATTTAGAAGGTATTTGTTGAGAACAACACACTAATAGATTTTCCAGTTTTTGTTGCTGCTATAATTTAATGATATCCAAATAAACAACGTTTCTTCTATGCACTTTCCGTCACAAATAAGTATTTAACGAGTTATAGCGGTAGGTTAATTTTTGTCTCTCATTGCAGTTCCATTGTTTTTAACGACAAAAATACATTTGTTTTCTGTAAGAAAACTAGTTATAGAAAAACTTAGGAGAGACACAAGTGCGGTCACAATAGGATATCTGTTTAGACAGCTCTAATGTGCTCAAATGAATATTAGGTTATGGTAAGTTGGGTTATTTTAGGTTACGGTAGGTTGGGTTAGATTACGTTTGGTTATGTTAGGTTACCGCAATAACTCATTAAAAACTCATTTGTGATGGGAAGAAAATAGAAGAAAAGTGTTCATTTTGATGTCACTTTCATTTTATGAGCAACAAAAATTTAAAAATCGATTGGTGGGTTGTTTTCAACGTTTACCACTCAGAATGTAGATATTAATAAAGTATTTTATAGCAATTTAACTTTGGTAATACAACAGCTTACATAAAATAACCTATGGAACACTTCAGTTTTCATTACAAATGACCTCATGTTCAGCAATGTGAATGACCAAATCAAGACATTAACAAGATGAAATATTTTCCAATCAATAATGCTCTACCCATTAAGTATGCTAGACATAATGATTGATTGATCATAAAGAAGTTTTAGCCTTCCTTTGCAACAAAGATGTTCAAAGAGAGGAAGGATAAAGGCACCATTTAGTATGGAGTCAAGGGAATGTGGAATCTACGCACAAGGCGCATAGACATAGTAAGCTAAGAAAGAAGTTTGTGAAACAAGAAAAAATTGCAGAAGTAGTAGGTGATGAAAAACAGGACAGCAGTGAACTGAAAACAGGTGGTCCTAAACATAACAAAAAACACTTTATTTTAACAAAAAGAAGTCCTACCTAACTCTGAGCTTGGGCCCTCACATATTCCCCTGATTCCCATAGATACAATTAGTTGTATCCTCCTGAGGGTGCACTAGATATATTACATTGTAGTTTAAACTGTCACATGAGATGACTTTTTGAACACACAATACTAATTGAAATGTTTTATACTTTATTTTTCTACGCCAAGTATGTAGTTTTTATTGTTGTAAGTGATTTTCTCAACTAAAACCCAGCCCTTGAATCTTAAACAGGTTTCACCAGAAAAAATAGTTGAATGACTAACCATTTGCTTAAAACTATGACTAAACAAAAAAACAACTAACTTTTAGCGTTCTGAATGCCTAACAATGGAATAAAATCAAGGTAAGTTTAATAGGTTTTTACCATACACGTCCTAAATAAGGAACTAATTATTACCAAATAATATACAAATATTACGTTGGACAGGGTTGAAACTCACTAAATAATGCCATTGTAGTTCATAGACGTATGATTAGCTTCACCAGCTGATTTTTTTTCTTTAATTGGTGTTTATTGGAGCTTCAAAGAGGTCTCCCTGCAGCACCACGGCTGAGCCTATGTTTCTCTTGTTAGAGCTGGGTCTGGTTTAACAGAATGAAGAAGTGATTCAGCATGTGGCACCAACAAGCTCTCCTTATTTACAGATTGCATATATTCTCAAGTATTTAAAACATTTCATTTTTATCTCATCATTTTATTTTATTCCATTTGTACTTTTACCATGGTAAACATATGGCACAGTACCTAAGTGTATGTTGGAAACTAGGGCATGCCCTACCTTGTGTCACAAATAAGTACACCTGGCTTAATTGAAGTTCCAGCCTGGGACTGTACAGCCTAGAGCTTCTTGGTACCAATGTGGTAATTTCAAATAAACATTTACTCTACTGATACTGAAAAACAAAGGAAACTCCTGTAGACAGGACGCTGAGGGAAAAAAAGGAAGTTAATTTACAGCTATCAATGATGTAGATGGAGAGTGAAATTTTCTTTGCAGAATGCAGTGCCATCAGTGCTCCAAAAATATATAGCAATCATTGATTAATAGAAGTAACACTTTTCAGTGAGCTCTTATCTTCCCTTATCAATGAGCTTAAGAAACTTATTAGGAAACTGGGCATTTAAAGTTTGTGCCCATAAGTGGTAGTCACATATTCGTCTACTTGGTCAGAGTGGTAGAGTAGTGAGAGGGTAAAAGATATTTTGATAATCATGATAATGAATTAAGAAAAACATCAAAGATTGAAAATTTAAATATCTAAATATATATGTAAATATATTACAAAGTTAATGAAATTAAATAAAATGAATAAAATATAAGAATATCAATACAAGAACAAAATAGTGCTAGTCTTACAACGTTGTAGAAATAATACTTCTAGCAGCCAAGATAATAATCATAGGTGTACAATTATCCTGTGGAATTTAAGTAATTAAAATCTTTCATGAATTTGGCAACTTCATTAATTATCTGCTCCTGTATTACCCAGTAATGGAGCTTTGCAGGGCCTTCCCCAAGGATATTCTTCAATGATAGAGGTACTCTTGAGGTAACAAGGGTGTTAGTCAGGTTAGTACATTCCAAAGCATGCAGAGGACATGACAGCAAGAAATGATCTATGGTCTCTACATTACCACACGGACACAAGGGGCTATCTACCATTCCAAATCTAGCTAAGTGAGCCCTGACATGACCGAGATAAAGTCTTGCTATTGCTGTTGCCACACTACAATTTCTGTAGAGGGGCCCATGGCCAACATCCAACCAAGTTCCTAATTTGAGCAAAGAAGAGGCTCCTAGCCATAACTCTCACATTTTTTGTCACCTACTATTCCAGTGCGCAAACAGAAGATCTTGAATTAATCTCACCATTACTTCCTTGGAGGCAGCCGGGGCAGTTATCGTAAGATACCATAATGAGTGGACCTTCTGAGAAGGATAGTCTGCTGCTTCATTTTCTACTAAATTCTCATCTCGGGGCACAAACTGCATCTTTACATCAAGAGATCTGCTCAGCATGAGCAAGTTGTTTTCAATTTTTAAAACAAGGGAAAGGTAATTTTTAGGTTTCCTGTTCATAATTATAAAAAATGATGCTTTCGAATCCGTGAATTTGGCTACTTTTCTTCGGTTGAGTAGGTTGTTGCCGCTCATATCAGAGATTCAAAAATAGCATTAAGCTCTGACTTGATTACTTGAACTTCAGGGCGGAGTTTCCAGTTAAGGAGCACTCCTCTACTCGGGACCACGACTATTGAGTTGCGATGTAGACTCGGCCGGCTCAGTTATCCGTGATCCATCAGTATAGGTGATAGTTGAAACCAAGAAATTCCGTTTGCATTAAATCCTGAAAAAGTTCGTCAACAACGCCAGCGCACAGGAGTCAATGAAGAAATGGGAGTGGCACCAGGCCACCAGCTGATTTTGCTGAACCGTTCAAGTTTTTGCACGCCGTCAAGTCAAAGTATCCAAATAAATACATTCATCGGTTGGCCGTATTGCATTGGTAGCTCCGCACATTTATTAAGATTTTTATGACATCAAACTGGCAAATATACTTACATACCTAATGCAGTTGAAAAACATAACATATATAAATGTATATACAATATTCTAATATATATACCACATAATTTTTCGAGTAGGTATGAGTTATACACCAATCTGTGAATGATTGCTTGTTTTCTTATAAAGAAGCAATGATCAATAAAATCGTTAAGTTAGGTTTCTGATTTTTTCATGGTATGAATAATGCTTGTACACAACCACACAAGCTTCAAACTGCCATCGACCATCCCACCCAATGGCGGGTTTTGTAAGTGCCACCTAACCATCAACCAATGGGAACTCGTGCTCAGCGCGTTGCCGCCCTCACCAGGACAGAAGAAACTCAGCAAGTCTTCTCATAGCGGCTTCGATTTTCACAACACTCATCGAACACGCTCCTGCCTCTGCCGCCGATTCGCACTCAATAGTCACTCTGTGGTGCCTAGTAAAATTCTAAATAAATTAAAATAACTTTTTATTAAGCTAAAGTGTCGGCTGTGATTCAAACTTCATTTTATTGACATCAAACAAATTAAATATTGCACGAGCGCCTAACGCATTGATATCCTGACGGCTTTTTGGCAACATCCAGCCAAGGCCGATCAGCAAGCCGTAGACACCAGCCCATTTATCCAGCTGCGCTAGCACGATGTAGATTGTAGATGTGCCGTGTTTCCTTACATAAAACCGTCTGGGTGAGTGTCTATTTCCTGTCAGTGTTAATATTCAAGTTATTGTTCAGTGGAATAAATAATCTCAAATGTGTCCTTTTTGTTTGTGTTTAGAGATGTGAAGAAGTGTAGAATTGATAAAGTGAAATGAACGAGCTAACCGGCTCGTAGGTTGCAGCATTGTTGTTGTGACGCTGCGGAGCCGACGAAGTGAGAAGACGGCCTCGGTCGCAATTAGTGTTGCGTTCACAACTCCGTAGTTAGTCAGCATCTTAGGAAATTATAATTAGTGATAACTATCATGTAACTGGAAGATTTCCTCTTGAGTGTAATTAATGTTTTAATAATTAAATTCTAATAATAACCTTGTAATATTCAAGCCACGGCTGATGAGCCTATATTTTAAAGCCACGTCAAACTAGTTAATTGACTAAATACGACAGATGCCTTTGGCTTGTAAAATTATTTAATTCATTTCTTGTCGTTTAATTTCGTCATTTGATCATTTAATCATTTAGTAATACAACATGCGTCTATATTCAGTATAATGATTTTAATTAGTCGTGACGTCGTGTGAGAAAATCATGTTTTATTGTTCTGACTCAGCCTATCATTGCAGGTCTACCCATGCAACCCCATATTCCCCTTTATTCGCCTTTACCCATCCTTTATTCACCTGAACTCACCTTAACCTTTACATGGCAGTAATGGTGGTTGACCTAAGTGAGATACCTTTTGTCTTGTGATTACGTGAGCGATAATCAGATCATTAAACCTATTTCTATGATCGACTTTTTACTATTCTCCACTAGTCATTATACTCAACGATAAATCCTAGGGAGGTTTCAACCAGAACATTGAAACCACCAAAACTCTACCACCACCCCTGCGGCAAATCCCCGTCATCTGACGGTTCTCCCAGACGTCTCTTGGTGCGTTACTACGTGACAGCAATTTTTTCTCGCGTGCCATTACTGTCGGCGATATTAATAATAGCGTGACATTTATTCCAGTTGTGGTACCTTACCCTGTCAAATTCGTTGGTACCTCAAGCCCACGCTTCGGGCATTGATATTTAAAGTTCTTAGCAATTCATAGTCTGCCCGGAGCGTAAAGTAGCGCAAAAAACTATTTGTACTGTTCTTGTGTTCTAGAGAAGTAAAACAGTGGCAAAAGAGTAGATCCAACTGTTTGAAAAAGGTTTTACCAAACAAATTCTAGAGATGTCCCTCACATACACCTCACATATATAGAAAAAGAAGAAATTGGCGTGCTATGCGGAATTAAAATAATTTCCTTCTTCAAGCGATACAAGAGTCAAGTCAGTATTTGGACAATTAATAGGTCGAAAATACATCTGCGATGCCTCAAAAAGGCATTGCATTATTTATGAATAGACATAAATTAAAATAATTCAAAATCTTCTCTGTCATTTCATAAAGTTACATCCTACATCCGGTTTTATCCTACATCTTATTAATGGCACGCTAGCATCACTCTAAGTCTATTCACTCGAGGCTCATTCAACTGTGGTGCCCAGAAATAAATCTTAATTTTTTCAAACATATTAAAGTTGGCTGAGTACTACCTCTTCTAAGACTCTTGTCTTGCTCTGTCAGTTCTCACTCTGCTTTTCATAGTTACTGCTCCTCTCTTTACTTTCTTGGCTAGAGCCCTATTAGGAGTGTCACCAGCCAGCCGTTTCTTGACCCTAATTTAGACACTACAATAAATACTCTAGATTACTTGGAAAAGTAGGGAAATTCCTGTACCATAAACCGGGCTCAAAATGACACATTTTAAAAACAAGAGACCGAATAGAAGGGGGAGAGAAAGGTTTATAGGAACTCTGCTTTCCCCTTGCTATTAGAAAAAAAATTCGTGACTGCTTAAGAGGGTGGAGAAAAGTGTTAGCTTTAATTACGTACACGTGCCAAAATTTTGTAGATATTTGCTATATAAGTGATATCCGGCTATTGCAGCATCTCCATTTTATCCCAGGTCCCCATGTCCATATGATGTTGAATAGAATTCCGAGAAGATGTGAAACCCAAAATGTTTTTTATTGTTGTTCTTAGACTGTAACTTGATTTCCCTTAAAATTCTGTTAAAAAATTAGAAACTAGTTCATTTTTACGTGCTTTGGAGTCTCTTTTTCTTCCTTATTTATTTTTGTTAAGTTATTTTTTTCAATTACACTGAGTAATACTGCTATCATTTCATTGCAGCACTAGGAAGATTGCACTTTTTTTAATATTATTTCAAATATTCATTTACTACACGGATAGATATGTAAATACGTGCATTTGGATGTGTGTGCAAATATATGTCTACACACACATGCATGTACATCAATTTATATCAACGTATACTTTTATTCCTTTTTTACGTAAAAACAAAACTTCAGGAGAGAAAGAAAGAAAAACCGTATATTTTCAAAAAAGTTGACACATGAGATGTGTGGCGTAAAAACAAAGTAATTCCGAGTGCGAGAACGTAGCCCAGTTACACCCGTCAAAGGAAGACTCGTGCAGCCAGCTTCACCGTGCTAGCAAGCACCGTACTTTTCAGTACCGCAGCCCCGCTGCTGCGTGGTTTCCTCCGCCCCTATAACCACCGCTACCTCACCCGCACAAGTTCAACCCACGGGACATTTTCCGCACAAGGCTTCAGCTGTTACACAGCCACACAGATTAGCTCTGTCGCAGTCCAATTGCCAATTAACACCGAGGACAATGAAATGTAGCGAACGTACTAGCACATGTACCTTAAAAATAGCACGATCACTCTCTAGCTGGCGACAGATACTAGGATCAGCTCTAGCGTCTAAGAGCCTTAAGAAATTTATTCGGAAGCACATTCAGATCTAGATTTAGAAAGACTGGCTCACTTGACGTGCAGCATCTCGCTCTACTAAAACTCACTTCAGCTCTCGGCTTCCACAACTACTGACTGGTACAACTTGCCCAACTCGGCTCATGAATAATAAACCAACACTGGATTAGACAACAGAAGTGAATTAATGGAAAAAATGAATCAATCTCAACTGAGTGGCGCCAATCAATCAATACAAGTTACTAGTGTAAGTTTGTTATTTACAACTTGCAAGGAAATAATTGAGCAAACTCATGTTCACTCACAAACAAAATGATGGTAACAGTCTCATCTTAATTACAGGTCATAAATTTTCAAGGGCACTTTTAATTCCAAACTACTGACTGCCACAACCTATACAGCCTAGAAATTAATACTAAATTTCCAGCACCCAACTTGGCATACTTTGCTGGAAGGGGCATCTGGAGCTCAACACTAGCTTGAATTGAATTCATTTATTGAATAAAAAGAAGAGCCAGAGTAAAAACGAACATTACATTTATTGCAAATGTTTTGGAATTAAAATTCCATCAGCAGTGCTGAAACAAGAGAAAAATTTTGTTCATTGGAAAAAACAACAAAATCATATATAAACATATTCCACAAAATTCTCTGAATGTCTAAAAACCCTAATTTATTCATTCATACACCAACAATAGCATACTCCTAACTTACACAAGCACACATGTACACGTTAATTGAAAAAAATCAACGAAACATTTTGCATACACACACACACAAACACACAGAATTACGTCAGAAGCTCCATCCTCACCATATCGCTATAATAAGCACACTGCCCCTCGCTCGCAGCCGTCCGGAGAGCGGCGGCAAGACGGCTGTCTCGCTCAGCCAGGGAGCACATCATTGCAGCGTTCTCTGGCGGAGGCAGACATTACAGGATTTAAATATATATGTAAATATATGTGAGCCGTAAGTTCAGCAAATTCTTGGCAAAGCATTTTCTCAATCATTTTGTTATCCTACTTTCTTGTAATTAACATCTACTCCATTGCCACTGTTAGTGCAAAAACTTGGATTCCAACCCAGCCAATCCGGTGAACGGATGCCATGGTGTTACTTTTCTTGAAAATTAAGTATCATTTCATGAAAAATAAGAAACTAAAATTGATGATTTTGTTAGTCATTGCTCTTTTAAAACAAAAAAAGCAATCACTCGCAGATTGGTGTACAACTCATCCCAACTAAAAAATTATGTAACAGAAATTAAAGTATTTTATATATATATATAAATGTACATATTTTTCAAATAAATTACATACATAGGTACATTTACAGTTTTGATGTCATGGAACTATTCATGTCCGGCGCTACCAGCACAATATGATTAACCGAAGACTGCATTTATTTGATTTATTTGGATACTTTGACTTGACCGCATGCAAAAACTTGAGGAACGGTTCAACAAAATCAGCTGGCCTAGTTCGCTATACGTCTGTGAACAACAATGGCATTATTTAGTGAGTTTTAACCCTGCCCAACGTGTTATTTGACAATTATTTAGTATTTATTAGTTTCTTGTTTGGAATATGTACGTTAGAAACTTATTGACCTTCCCTTGATTTATTTGTCGTTCGGCATTCAGAACGTAAAAAGTTATTCGTTTTTTTTTGCCAGATCTTAATAGTGAGCAAATGCTCAATCTTTCAACTTTTTGTCATTGTAATATCTGTTTGAAGTGTAAGGGGTGGGTTTTAGTTAGAAAAACTATTTACAATAATGGAAACTGACTACTTGACTTGGAAAAATATAATAAAAAAGATTCTAATTTCAATTAATATTGGGTGTTGACAAAGTCATTTCATGTGACAATTTAAACTGCTTTGTAATATGGGTTAATGTTTAGCGTTTGCTAATAATCGAATTTCGAATTTTGGGTGCTGAAACATAGTTAATTAGATCAAAAGAAACAAGTTTTCTTCTATGCACTTTCCGTCGCAAATGAGTATTTAAAGAGTTATAGCGGTAGGTTTAGTTTTGTCTATGATGACGAATGTACTCGATTAAACAGCTACTCATCTATTTTTGAATTTTTGTTGCTTGAATCACAGTAATAACATCAAAATAAACTACTTTTCGTCTATACACTTTTTGTGACAAATGAGTATTTTACGAGTTAGAGCGGTAGGTTTTAGTTTTTGCGCGATTGAGCTGTTCAAGTACTTTTAAGCACTTCGTAATTTATAACTTGCCGGCCCCACGGAGCGTGAACCCACTTCTAGAATCTTTTAGTTACTAACTCAATATAAATTATCACCAAAAAACGAGTTATAGCAGTATCAGCCAGTATGTTAACTTTCGTCTTAGATGGCGGGAACGGGCTCGATCATTCAAGCGCGTTGGAAGGAAGCGTCCAGTGCAGTGTTGCCATACGACGCACTCGATGAATTACTTTCCGCTTCAAACACTAGAGTTGCGGTAACTAATTTATTGCTATAACTCATAAAATACTCATTTGCGATGGAAAGTGCATAGAAAAAAAGTTTTTTATTTTGATTTTGTTAACTTTGTTTTGGCACCAAAAATTCTAAATTCGATTATTAGCAAACGCTACACATTAACCGTAAAATGTCCAGCATACTCTATGGATAGAGCATTATTGATTGAAAAATATTTTATCATATTAGTGTCCGATTTGATTTTTCATTTGGCTAAACATGAGGTCATTTGTCATGAAAACTGAACTCATGATGTAATTTTAGAATTGGAAGACAAATTAGAAAAAGTTCCAAAATTTTTTTAAAAGGCCATGAAAGTAGGTAACTTTGGTAAATGTGAAGGAGAGGACAATAATTGATTTTCCCCTGTTTCGCTGCCTAAACATTGTTAATTAAACCAAAAAAAAACAATTTTTCTTCTATGCACTTTCGGGGGCAAATGAGTATTTAACGAGTTATAGCGGTAAATTAGTTACCGCAACTCTAGTGTTTGAAGCGCAAAGTAATTCATTAGGCGCGTTGGATGGCAACACTACAATGCACTCTCCCTTCCGACTGCTCGAATGATCGAGCGAATTCCCGCCATCTAAGACGAAAGTTAACATTCTGCTATAACTCATTATTTTTGGGTGATAATTTCTATTGTGTTATTAACTAAAAGATCCTTGATGTGAGTTCAGGCTCCGCAAGGTTGGCAAATAATAAATTACTAAGTACCCAAACTGACTCTTAACAGCACAATCGCGCAACAACTAAACCTACCGCTCTAACTCGTAAAATACTCATATGCCGCAAAAAGTGTATTGAAGGAAAGTAGTTTATTGCAATATTATTCCCGTGATTTAAGCAACAAAAATTCAAAAATTTATTAGTAGCTGTTTATTCGAGCGCATTCGTCATCAGAGGCGAAAATTAACATACCGCTATAACTCGTTTAATACTCATTACCCCTCAAAAATGAATAAATAAAGTTGTTTATTTAGATCTAATTAACTATGTTTAGGCAGCGAAAATTGTAAAATTTATTATTGTCTTCTCCTTCACAAAAACCATAACTTTTTCTGCTCATTCAATTTGATCTGAAAGTTATCAAATTGTTTTATGATGGAAGGTTCATTTGATCAATTATATTTGGATCAATTGTATTTTTGAACAATAATTTTACATAAGTTTTTGTATTACCAATGTAAAATTGTTATAAAATAAATATTTAAAAAGTTAGCATGCTGAAAAATATTAGTATTGGAAATTTTTTGTGATTGGAAAATTGACATGTTGAAAATTATGAATTACTAAAGTAGTATTATCACTAAAAATTTGTTACATCTTGAAAATTATTATAAAGGAAAAAATATCTAGCAAGTGAAAGTTTGATGTAGATATTTTACAGTATATAACTATTGTTAAGGGGATCATCCGAGGCCCCTGCCAGGCCCCCTGTCGGTCCGATGAGCATTTTTCATGTTTTTGTTGAAAAAGGACCCTTAGATGGTGGACTATTTGGTCCTAAAATTTTATGGCAGTACAGACACTAGATCCACCCCCCAGGGGGATGTAAGGGGACCAAAAATTCTGAATTTTTGACCCCATTTTGACCTCATATAAAAAGAAAACAAAACAGAAAATGGAACATTTTCTACTGAAACTTTGTTTTCAATGCTTTAAGGATTCTAAAACTGTCTTTTGTTTTGTTCTAGCATTAAAATTCAATGACTTATATTCTTTTGAAATTTAAATAAAAATGAACTAACAAACCAATATGTCAAATTTTTTCAAAAAACTAAGGCCTGAATCGAAAAAATAAATAGAAGAAATTGTGTTTTTTTTTAAAAGGTTACATATTATAGTCAAATTTCATAAGAATCGGACTACAAATATAAAATTTCATGATTTGTATAAACAAAATATCATTTTTTTCATTTTTTTATTTATTTACTTTTTTTTAAAGTACAAATCACAGTGTGAATATGAAGTTATGCATGGAGATTATCGAAATAAAAATGAAAACAGCATTCAATTACATAAATTGTCCTTATATTACACTTCAATAAAAAATGTTGTTTTTTGGCTTATGCCCAAAACCTCTAATTTTCAACATTCAAAAGAATAGAAGTCATTAAGTTTTTATGCTAGGCAGAAAACAGAGACAGTTTTAGAATTCTTGGAACATTTTGAACAAAAGGATGGTAGCAAACTTCCCAATTGTACATATCATTTTTTTTTATCAAGCTCAAAATCCAAAATTAGTGTATATTTTAGTTAGTGATCATATATCGCAGATAAAAAAATGAAAAGTTACAAATGAAAAATTTTCTACTATACTTTTGTAAGAAATGCTTCAAAGATTCTACAACTGTCTTTGGTTTTGTTCTAGCATAAAAACTCAATGACATCTATTCTTTCGAAATAGATGTAAAAATTACCCAAAAAACTAATATTTCAAATTTTTCAGAAAAACTAAGGCCTAAATCAAAAAATTTCATGAATTCAAATATGTTTGTCTTGCAAAAATACATAGACTGACCAAATTTCAGACCAATCGGATAAAAAAAAAATTTCCGGAGGACCGGATTGAGTTTATCGCAATAAAATATACACATTGGCAAATTCAATGCTAGGGATTGCATAAAGGTATATTAATAACTCCTCTGTATCTCTCCTAATGAGAAAGTTTAATCCTTTCTTTCCTGTTTTCTCTGTCTTGAGGGTTACCTTCTAAAAACGTGATATAAGCTCTGAATTTATGATTGTCACAATAAGGTGCCCCTTCAAAGCCCAAAAAACTGCCTTTGAACAATTCTCAGTTTGCCCATTTGTTGCAGTGTGCACACGTCGCTTGCCTCAGCTGCTGCAGAGGACGACTCCAGCAGTGACTGCCGTCAACACCACCTCTACCTCAGGCAGCAGCCTCCAAAGCAGTGTTCCTGCAACTGGCACTGTAGAAAAATACAAGCCCTACAGTCCCTTCCAGAACACCTCCAGTAAAGGGGAGTGGGCTGTAGCACGGCTTGATGATCTCCTCAATTGGGGAAGGAAGGTGAGAAATCATTTATTTTGTTAAAAAAATTTTAACTGTGTGTAAGTTATTTCTTGTGTGCTACTTAAAATTACAATAGAGCTATAATTCATTTATGAAACTGATCGTGTACTTTTTTCATTTCCTGATGTTTGTAGTTGAATTGTTTTTCTCTGGGGGGGATACAACTACTATATCTATAGGAATTAGCATTCCCAGGGGGAATATGTGAGGTCCCAAGCTGATGGTTAGGTAGGTGTTCCTTTTGTTGAGATAGAATTGTTTATTTTTTGTTTTTTTGTTGTGGATCATCTTTTTTCAGTTTACTGCTGTCATATTTTGCAGCATCTACTACTTTCTTCAATAGTTATCTTGTTTAAGTTTCTCAACTTACTGTTTCTATCCATATTGTGTATAGATTCTGCATTTCCTCAACTCCAAACTAAATGGTGCCTTCTTCTTCTCTTTGAAATGCCTTTTTTGCAGTTAGGGAGGCTTGAACTAACATCTCATCTAATCAGGATAAGTTTTTACTTCTGTGTAATTCCATTGATATAATTATCATTAGCAAACACTAATTTGTAGTCATTTTGGAGTGTTCAGTTATCCAGTTCTCAAGAAATCTCCCTGCTGGATAAAGATAAGAGGTTATTATTTAACCACAGAATGAAAAACATGAGTGGTTTTGATAAAAAATTGTTGGATAAATAATTTTTAGGGATGAGTGTCACATTTATTTGAAAAATATGCCAAATAGACAAATTTATCTAAATACGATAAAACTTTAAATGCAGCTCTTTTCAATTAAAGTAATTTCAGCCTTCTAGCCCCATTATTTTACAAACTATAGCATTTTTATATTGGCTACTTTTTTAGCAGACACCGTGCATGAAAAAATTGTGTTGCATGATGAAGTTTAACTTGGAATCGTCTTATTTTCTGCCATCAGTCGTGTGCAGACCCTGAAGTGGGAGGTATTAGTATTCTTTTTTTCCTTTAACCGTTTTTTATTTAAAAATACAAGATGTCCTACCAAGGAGTTAGTGTTGAAGAATGCTATATATATTGTAATGAGTTGTAGCAAATTATGAATCGATAATTATTAGCAAATTTTCCCAATGTAATTTTGGAGTCTACTCCAAATGCCTTTTGCGGTGGATGGATTAAGTAGAGAAATGCACTCTTTGTGGTGCACTTGTGTGTCTGATACACCCAAAGCCTCTCAGCTCAGAGTCAGCATCTTATTCTCCATCTAGGAGTAGGCTGAATGGGTATTACTTGCAGAGAGAGTGACTGCAGTGTTTTGATTTTTTTTCCTCCGTGTCAGTTGCTGAAGTACAGAATGAGGCTGTTAAAACGGTTGTGTTTTTACTTGTGTATTCTTGTCCTCATTCTAGAGCTTTTTTTTTTAATGCAGAGCTATGTTCTTTTTCCTTTTACAAACAGAAAGATAATGCTAGAAACTAAGTTGTAAGGAGGTAAAATTATTTTGCTCATACTGAAGTTACCACTCTCTATAGAATGGGATAGGCGGCCAGAACTAACATAAACAATCATTGCAATGTAGCTAGTGCACTTCAGAGCATCCCCACATTTATGTCAGATAATTTTGCACGGTATTTGTGTAAACTCGAGTTGGTGTTCAGGGATCGTTGTGGCCCCTGACGTTTGGCCTGGCCTGCTGTGCGGTGGAGATGATGCAGTGCGCCGCTGCTCGCTACGATATCGACAGGCTGGGCATCGTGTTCCGTGCCTCCCCCCGCCAGGCTGATGTGCTCATCGTCGCAGGAACCCTCACCAACAAGATGGCCCCTGCGCTGAGGAAGGTTTATGATCAGGTCAGGTTAGAACTCTGATGACTAAATGATGTCCTCTCTGACGTACAATGTGTTACTGTGAAGCCACAAACTTTACATGATAGGAAAAGCTTGAATAAGCCTTTATGTCCATTTTAGTTTTCAACACGTATGTGCGTTTGATTCATGGACTTTTTTATTTCTGATTCATTCAAGAACTTTGATCTGACTTCTACACATATGCCAATGAAAAAACTCCACAAGCGAATGGCTGAATTTTTCAGGGGGCACACAAAGTCTGTTAAGTTGCCTGCCTTGTTATTTTTCCTACTACAAAACTCTATATGTGCAACACATGACCAATTCCTAATGAAACACTCTTGCAGTAACAAAGGGCTGCTCCTAAATGCATATGATTCCTTCCACGTACAATGAATCAGAAAATCAAATACTTTTGAATCACTGTTTCTAGCTGCCTCAGTTATTGGTTGTCGTTACAGGATCACTGTTGAGTGATGACTTACAAGATCTCTTATGCTACGTTTACATTGACACTCTTTTCAACACTCTGAGTGTCACTTCGATGGGCACATACACTGTTGCCGGGCTAGCATGCGGGCATCGTGAGGTTCACTTGCACATTCTCCCTTGCCATTCTTTGCCGTCACGCACTCCATCTTCAGTCGCAGTCTTTATGTGGAGAAGGGAGGTTCAATGCGCCGTAGCCTGCAGCATGTTATCAGAATACGTTTGGACACGCCCAGGTGTTGAGAGACTCATAGAGCTCTACCGCAACCATAAATGTTTATGGCGAACCTCAAGTAAAACGCACAAAAACAGGAACATTTAAGAAAGAGCCATCAATGACATACAAAATAAACTATTTGAACTTCAACCGGGAATTGATGGCGACAAAATAAAAAATAAAATTCAAACAATTAGGAACCAGCATCGCAGGAAGCGAAATTGTAAACTTACATAAGATAGAAGTATTTGTAACGTGGATTCAAATTGAATATTGCGAGTATTGTGTAATTAAATTTTATCCTCTAAAACAATAAACTGCGAAGGTTATAGCAAAGAAGACCTTTAAAATCATTTTAATGAAACGCTTCAAGCCTCAGCTCATCATCAGTCATATCTGCAAGTACAAAATATACCAGCATTGATCAAAAACACAACAAAATCATAAAATTGCTCATCCTTCATGCATTCAAACAAGAATTTAAATAAAAATGACATGACATAAAAACTGATTAAATCTAGTTATCAAAAATTTACTAACCAGAATCGTAAATGTGAGTTAAAACGGAAAATAAGAATACGAGAGTACAACTAAAATGCGGAACGGTCATAAGGTCAGCTTACTAGCAAAAAAAATACAATCTAATTAAAAAAAAAGGCAGGGGGGGAGATGAGTGAGAGAGAGGAAGAGAGAAAAAAGAGAAAACAAAACAAAAAAATAAATGTGTATGGAATAAATATGTATAAATATGAGCACTATTTATTAGAGTCGCTGAGCATGCCGGAAGGAGTCATCGCACGGGA
>JACJUY010006242.1:28873-52731 GCA_014220935.1 Platorchestia sp. MABIK | reverse complement strand
GGCCACGTACAGCGTGATATTTGTCTTCTGTTGTGTGTAGGCCACGTACAGCGTGATATTTGTCTTCTGTTGTGTGTAGGCCACGTACAGCGTGATATTTGTCTTCTGTTGTGTGTAGGCCACGTACAGCGTGGTATTTGTCTTCTGTTGCGTCCCTGAAATATGCATCCCTGTTACGCAGAGGTCACGTTTTGAGGCCAAGAAGTCATCCTATAATGCTAGGAAATCGTTTTATGATGATAAAAAGTCATGATGTCAAATTATAAGAGGCTAAGAAGTATTAAGGGCTCAAGTTAAGATGCTAAATGTCATACCGTGAAATCATTAGATGCAAATATCTCATGTTATGAAGTTAAGAAGGCATGTTGTGATGTCAAAAAGTCCCGTTTTGATGGAAAAGTCAAGCTTGAAACAAAACAAACTAATGCAACAGGAAGAATTTAGATCTCTTTTATGAGATTTAATATTCTTTTTAACATCAAAACTTATGGTTGGTGCTTCAAAAAGTTAGGTTGAAGCTTTGCATGGGGAAAAACTCATTTCATCCCTGTGTATTGGCCTTTCGATGATGAATTCATATTTTCTCTCTTCATAGCTCTCTTCTTAAAAACTTAAATTACATATATTTCTGGGCGCCAATGGCTAAAATTAAAATGGCGCCTAATGATCAAACAGGTTTCTGACACATTTATAAACGTTTACATATGCGCGTTAATTTTGATCACGCATTCGAAGTCTCATCACCTTGAAAATTTTAAACCTGTTGTAAGGCAAGTCGTTGTGTCCAATTTGAAAAAAATCACTGTCGATGTTTTATCGAAAAATTCGTCAGTGGCGGAAATTATCATTGATATTATTGATATAGCATTTGATATAACATTATTGGAAAATATAGTATAGTTAAAAAATCCCAGCTTATACGCGCTAGAGCATTCTTCATAAAAAAACCTGTATTCAATAAGGCTGATTCATAAAATGTTTCATTAAAATGTTGGGGTTTTAATGATGAACCAATATTACTATATTAACACATCATTACTTCTCTGTTACATCATTATTGATACCCCATTAATACCATTGGTGGAGTACATCGTCATTACAATATTCAGCCAATAGACGGAGTATAATCAGGGGTACAATACCCTTACCGATGGTTGGTAGGGTACAATACCCTTACCGATGGTTGGAAGACAGGTAGGTGAACAGAAATTCACTTTTACAAATATTTTGCCCTAAGTTCGGATGAATTTACATACATTAGAGAGACAAAATGGTAGTGATAAAGAGCTAACAAACATGAGCTAACGATGACACTAAAATGAACAAAATCGGAGCATTGGGAACACAAAAAATGAACTAAGTTATTTTTATAGCGCCTCATTATTTTTTAGGAGGGGCTCAAAAATTCTTTTTGGATTTAACTGATAATGTATCCTTCCTTTTTGATATTTATGTATTATTCGCAAAGAATTCAAACGACAGTTTTCATAAAGTAATTCTGCTATAAAATTCTGTAAGTCTTCAAGCTCACCCCGAGAAATGTAAGTGTTTCTAACTAACATCAATCGACTTACCCCGAAAATTTTCGGTCTCAGTTAGCCAGTGTACGCGCACAGCTCGTCTCTCGCCTGCTTTCAACACCACGGACCGCTGCGAAGTGAGCCAGGGCTGTCAAGCGCTCCCTTATATAGGCGGCGGCGGCAGCGTGGGGGCGTAGACGTGCAGAATTTTGACCCCTAGAATGGAAGGCAGAGATCGTCCACGCAATTTCCCAGCTAGCACACCTAAACACAAGCCTAATTTTACTCTCCCAAAACAGTGGGGGCGCAATTCAAGAACGTCCGAAACTAACTTTTTAAATATTTACCCTCCATGTTGGTGTACGGTGCTATTGATGATCTAGGACCTCACTAGGATAAAGTGTTCATTTTTACTGAGGCATGAAAGGATACTGTGAACTTTCTTGAATTTCATAGTTTTATTAGCATGAACGTGGAAAATATTTGATCAGATACATGTTGGAGAAATTAGTTATTCTAGAGTCATCGTTTTCCCTTTTCTTTTCAGTCAGCTACAGAGTTTAAATACGTTGAAAAACTTTTAAATAATGTTGATTTGCAAATAGAAATTCGCTCCGTAATTCACGCTTGCATTTTTCGCTTAGAAAATGTCTAAATTCCACGAAAGAAGTACTTTGACTTGAGAAAGAAAGGTTTTTCAGTCCTCTCGCTGCCGAAATGCAACAGCTGCACACATAGAAGCGAGAGCGTTGCTTGCATCACGTGATTTTGAGATCATTGCAGAATTTTACCCCTGTACATTTCGGCAGAGTCAATCCTTGGCACGATAGTAATCGGCATCGCCAGCTGTGTACACGTATGTAGTTTTTTCGTGTCAGCCAAGCACTCTAAAACGTGCTTAACGTCTAAGATATGCTCAATTAATTCCTATGCACAAATACTTACATGAATAAATTAAACATGTGGTAGAGTAAAAAATTTAATAAATTTCCGAAAGCCTCAAATTTTTATAACATGTAATAACTTTTTGTGAATTCAGTGAGCAGATAAAAACAAATGCACGTCTTGTTCTTTCTGCTTTCGGGTTTAAAATCTTTTCATTCGAAGTGCGCTTTTGTGAAGTCAGAGAAACAAGCACTCTGTCGGTCTCCATTGATGTAACAAACCTTATTATGCAATCACGTCTGTTTTAACTCAATTCATTTAAAAAAAATCTCTACACTAGTTTCAATTTCCCATCTGAAATGAGATTGAAGCGAGGATGCTGTCAGTAAAATATTTCGCAAGACTTCACAAGCATCACTTTTAGGCGCCTTGAAAACTTCAGAAGATTTGAGACTCGTGCATTCATTTGATATTTTCTATCAATCAGTCTCGAGTATTCGTTTGAGCTATGCATCGTTTATTCGATGTTCACTGACCTACGAAAGTCTCAATTTGGGTATAAGATGTGCGCAGCATTTTGCAGGTGGTGTGGGTGTGTGCACCATCTTGCAGGTGGTGTGGGTGTGTGCACCATCTTGCAGGTGGTGTGGATGTGTGCACCATCTTGCAGGTGGTGTGGATGTGAGCACCATCTTGCAGGTGGTGTGGATGTGAGCACCATCTTGCAGGTGGTGTGGGTGTGAGCATCATCTTACTTATGGGGTGGAGGGAGACAACCACAATCAATTTAACATTTCAAAAATACACGAACACCATTGGAATACTACATAAAGCTTGCGTCGTTAAAATCCTCATATGAAATAGCTCTGTATGACCACTGCTGACACCGACGTGCAGATCAAATTTTATTGCTTTTCTTTATTGTTTGAACGTCTGTCACTGAAAAATTTTTTGTAAGTGAACAATCAGTAAAAGAGATCAGTAACAATCAGTTTGCGGAGATTCTTCCAAATATTTATTTCTTTAATTTTGAAAATCTGTAGCATACGTCTAAAATTTTTAAATTTACTTTCATATTTCGATTCTTTTACAAATTGCTCTTTTTGAGAAATTTTTTACCTCTCTATTTCCATTGGTATCAATTTATTTTTTAGGCTGCGAAGTACATCAAGTTATACTCCAACTGCGTGCTCTTTCAGCAAAAATGTCTCATGGATATGCGTAGGATGGCAACTCGAGTTTCCGTCTTTATTTCCTTACCGTGCAGAGAAGCGTGACCTCCCGGTTCGGTTCGACGATTTCAAAATAATTTCCCTAGCATTGGGTCCAATGAACCACCTCATTTTATAATCGTTGCTCGTTTCAAAAGACATTCCTATCATCTACAATGGATACTAGAAAGCGACGATAAGAAGGGGACAAAACTGCCATCGAACAAGCCCGTTTTATTCTTATTAAAACTACGCTCAGCGTTGCACGAACTTTAAAAAAGTTAATGCGATGCTGAAATGGTCCATTAAATTGCCTGACAACACTTCGGTTGCTGGAAAATTGAGCCTTATTACTTCTACTCGAAGTAATTTCAGCGTTGACATATTTTTTAGTGGGTCAAGCCCAGTAAAAATATCTCTGCCCGATCAATACGCGCTAATTGGATAGAAATCCGTCTGGATTGACACCAAATCGCATCGCCTGAGAGATTGAACGCCATATAGAAATGCAGTTGAGTTTGGAATAATGTTAGTATTCGAACATGCCCTCGGGAAAATGTTATTCTGTGAAATGAATTGAGCGTTTCAGTTTTAATAGAAGCTTCGTACAACTAGAATGGGCATGAAAAATAACAATTTCAGCAAATTAGCATCGGAAAAAAGGGTTTTAGCACTTACAATGTGACCTGGAAATTTCATGAGCTTTTGAGCAAAATACCATCACAGTGTTGGGTAACGAGATTAAAAAAAAATGAAATTTAAGATTAATTCGTCATTATTTTGCATTACACCATAACAGAGCTTAAGATTAACACGGAATTTTACGATTAATTCGTCATTACCGTGCATTACACCATAACAGAGCTTAAGATTAACACGGAATTTTAAGATTAATTCGTCATCACCGTGCATTACACCATAACCGAATATTCGATAATCAAACAAAGCAATGAAGTTTATCTTCTGTATATTTGACGCACAAGGAGAACGGGAAAGCTTTTCTGAACACAAGGAACAACAATACGAGTCTAAAATGAACATTGACAAAATTCATTTATTCCTATTTCTGCTCCGAGGAGAAAAACTTACATTAATGCTAACACAATTAGTGTGATGTTAATCTATTCTTTAAGAGCAGTCGGGAATTGAGGAAGTACAGTCGAAAAAAAAACATATTTGCGGAAAACGCAGCTAAAAAATTTCCGTCTGCAATCCAACGTCGCGTGAAGACCAGGAAATGTTTTTGTAATTATCGGATATGGATCCACTAAGAAAAGAGGATATTTCAAATTATAATTTCCTCAAAAGCAATCTCCAAGAAACGATCGCTGCTGAATAGAATAATGAGCTTTCAATAATTTTTAGAACAGATCGAATAGCCAGTCAGTCTATTCAATGCACATCTTGTCACCGAGAAGGTTGATTGAAAAATTATTGTTTTCACGCTATTTTTATTGGTTCACCATTGAAAGAGGCTCCCAAGGCAAGCTTACACGAGACTAAGCAAATGATATTGTATTCCGCACATGAAATGATTTTTAAAAAGCGTATGTAGTAGTTTTCACGCGTCGGATGCAAAATGAACTTTTTTACGATGAACGTTAACGGGCAGATGAGTTTTTCTTTACTTTATCAGGTGTGATCTCCAGGTATAGTCTGGTGTGATCACCAGGCATAGTCAGGTGTTACCACCAGGTATAGTCAGGTGTTACCACCAGGTATAGTCAGGTGTGATCACCAGGTATAGTCAGGTGTGATCACCAGGCATGGTCAGGTGTTACCACCAGGTATAGTCAAGTGTTACCACTAGGTATAGTCAGGTGTTACCACCAGGTATAGTCAGGTGTTACCACTAGGTATAGTCAGGTGTTACCAGCAGGTATAGTCAGGTGTTACCACCAGGTATAGTCAGGTGTGATCACTAGGTATAGTCAGGTGTGATCACCAGGTATAGTCAGGTGTGACCACCAGGTATAGTCTGGTGTGATCACCAGGTATAGTCAGGTGTTACCACCAGGTATAGTCAGGTGTTACCACCAGGTATAGTCAGGTGTGATCACCAGGTATAGTCAGGTGCGATCGCCAGGTATAGTCAGGTGTGATCACCAGGTATAGTCATGTGTGACCACAAGGTATAGTCAGGTGTGATCACCAGGTATAGTCAGGTGTGATCACCAGGTATAGTCAGGTGTGACCACCAGGTTTCGCAAGGAAGCCGGTCATTCCTTCCTAGCTTACAACCTACGATTATATCAGCCTGGAAGCTTTGTTTCAGCCCAGTATTCCATTAGCATTTGGGAGGGTCTGCCCAAAATTGTGCTCTGTAACAAAGGAAAACACCCTCCAGAAATGGGAGAATAATTTAAGACTACTAAAAGTTGTGCTATAGCAAAGGAAAACTCCCTACAGAAATGGAAGAATGACTTCTGGTAACGAACATTTGTGCCATAGCAAAGGAAAATTCGCTGCAGAATGAAAAGAATGACTCCATGTAACGAACAGTTGTGCTACAGCAAAAGAAAAATCGCTGCAGAAACGGAAGAATGCCTTCAGATGACCAACATTAACTGTGCAATAGCAAAGAATAACTCGGCGAAGAAATTAGAGAATGGGTTCAGAAAACTCGCTAAGGCCGATAGCTATACTCCAGACGAAAAGGTCTCGAGTTCATTTCCCGCATCAGTGCGATGCCTTTACAAAAACAAGCGGCATTTCTTAAAATTTCGTTGTTAAATACATCGCCCGAGTAGGAGAGGGTAGAGAAAAAACTCTTACTCAAGCTTGCATTTCACTCCCTCCCTCAAAGTAAAAAAAAAACTTCGTTACAGCAAGACAAAACTAATTACAAAACGGAACGATCAGAAAGTTTATTTTAGATAAAGGATGATTTATTCCAATCAAGCCTGTTACATATCACCTTGTGCACTGATTTTTCAAATGTTTTATAACTAACACCAGGAACAGATCGACGCAATGACGGTTACCCTCAGTCAAGCTGGTACCCATTTCCGACACCTGAGTAGAGTGGGGAATTTTCTCCCTTTTCCCATAGAATCCTTAGACATATTCTTGCCTCAGAATCCCTAGAAATATTCTTTCCTTAAAATGCTTAGAAATTTTATTTTCAGAACATTTCTAAGGGCACACATTTGTCCATCGGTTACTGACAACGGAGCAGCGTTTTTTACCGGACTCCGCGGTGACCGGGTTCCATGAGGCTGTGGGACAAATACGCCCAAAGGGAGCAGAGCACCCCGCCACCGCACTCCCTACACCCGCCAACCCCGTGAGGTTGAGGTGCGGGAACAGCCCAGCTTCGTACACCCCGAAGGTTGCTTCGCTGTAGTCCGTCAGGTAGCTGAAGAAACTCGGCTGCAAACATTTGCACCCGCCGGATAGGTTTGGGAGCCTGCAGTGGGTAATGCATGCTGTCATGAATGTTGTACATGTTGTCATGAATGTTGTACATGTTGTCATAAATGTTGTACATGTTGTCATAAATGTTGTACATGTTGTCATAAATGTTGTACATGTTGTCATAAATGTTGTACATGTTGTCATAATTGTTGTATTTCCACTTGGCTGGAAACACTGACAAGTACCGAAGTGGTTTGAGAACCTGCTGAATTTCCTAACCCATTGCGATGAACGTCTTCGGTTTTGGATCGTAGTAAAATGGACGATATATTCGAAATAGTATCGGGACTACCAGAATTGGAAATTTGATTTTCCAACCTTCTCTGGCAAGCGTCTCGTATTCTTGATGGTGGTCAAATGACAAATAAATTTTGCCTCCAAAAAAGTTCTCATGCTTTGACTGGCGATTGCTGTTGTATTTATCCTCCAAGTTTCATCTACTGCTAAGTTTCCTTCTATGACATTTATTGCTCATAAATTTAATGTTCTTCTATTTAACTTAGCTCATTAGACTTTTATTTCTTTCATCAAACGCCTGTATTAAAAGAAAATAAATGAGTAATGGGCAGCCAAAGGGTGACACGCTTTTGTAACCCTATGTTTGTAATAGGACTGTGACAAAAGTATTGAAAGTTTGACTTGCCACCAAATTAAAATTTTTAACAGTAGTGAACCCTTAAACCTGTGACCTTGAACTGAGGTGACTTTGAACAGTTCTGAGGCTTTTGAATATAAAACCTGAGCTGTAAGCAAATTATGCATTTTGTCCGGAATTCATCTTTCGGTTTCACAGCTTAGGCTACGGCAAAGCCGGTATACTTTAGCGGTAGACAGTCACTTTGCTTTGATTTTTCATACAAGAAGAATCATGTATTACCAGAAGCACTGAGAAATGTTTGCAAACATAAGTGATGTAGATATCACTGCCACTCATTTGCACTCAGCATCTGGTGCCACTCACTCAGACATTGCCCACTGTACGTCACTCTCTCAAACACGGTCCACTCTACATCTCTCTTTCAACCACGGCCCATTTCACATCATACTCAAACATGGGTCAATACACGTCACTCACTCTAACACGGCCCCTTTTACGTCACTCACTCAAACACGACCCACTGTACGTCAATCACTTGAACACTTCACTCGCTCAAGCATGGCTCACAAGTCAAAACTTAAGAAACTTTGAAAAATACGTCATTTACTCAAACACGTCACCCACTCAAACACGGCCCACTGAACGTCACTCACTCTAACACGGCCAACTTTACGTCACTCACTCAAATTCACCACTCATTCAAACACGTCACTCACTCAAACACGTGACTCACTCAAACACGGCCCACTCGCCCCCCGTGATGATGACGGACATTGGAGTCGGTCCGCAGTCGCGGAAGTTCGGCACAATCGACGGAGTCCGGCGACCAGACCGATGCCACGCCGGCACCTGCATCCAGTGAGCTGTGTTAATTTTCTTGCTGGTTATGACGGCTTAATTTCACGGAGACATTGTTTTAAATCATTTGTGTTTTCATAACAGTTCAGCCAGGAGCGAGTGTTGTTCTAAGTCGACTCAAATAACGCGCTCACGCAGCCAGTGCGATGACTTGAATTGGTTGAACATGGTTGAAAATCTAGCCTCATCAACGGAGGCAAAGATGGCTTGTGTCGCTCCGGTATCTTTCGTTTAAATGAATTGCGTTGTTGTGATTTCGAGTAGTGAATATTTTGTCTTGTTCCATTTTATTGCATTCGTTGCAATATTTGCAGGAATCGACTCATTTCATTTTTGTTCAATAATTTTGCACACTTTTTGATTTGACTATCATAGTGGCTTGCATAATTGTTATGTAATTGTAATAATTCGATTACTTTATTTTGTGCAAGTTTTGTACGCATTTAACTATTCAAATCATCTAGCACGAACAAATTACTGTCCACTTACAGCTGAGGTGTCGTGAAGCACACATAAAAATACCACGGTAGAGGAAACAAGGTAGGGTCATTTCTATGAGAGAAAATACACCTCCTCTTGTTCGACTAGCCAATAGAGAGGCTTTCTTTCAAACAAACTTTATGACGTCACCAAAACGCAATGTCGTTAGGCCAATAGTGGAGCTAGATTTGGGGGTAGCAGTGCTACCAGATGCAATATGAGCGCTGCTATGGGTTCGTTGCCGTGACGTCAGTAAACCACACCGTCAACGAAAAAAAGACTGGTTTGAACCTACCTTGTTTCCCCTACCGTGAAAAATGCCCAAAACAAATGCGATAAAGCATAGCGATGAGACAGAAAAATTCCTTACCTATAGGCAAGGAAAAACTTCTGCAGCAAAACTTCTGAAAGACTCTTGAATAAAACAGAAGCACCAGCTTGAATTTAACATTCTCGCGAAAATTTTGAGATAATGTTCACTTTCAATGAAAATAGTATGGCAGATGAATAAGGAGAACAAAACGGATTTTACTTTCATGAAATTCTAAATAATACCTACAACGATAAGCTTAGCTATGGTAAAAATAGACGATTAGTGGGGTAAAGAAAAACATAGAAGAAAACTGAGTCCCTATGAGGAACAAATGTTGTGTTTCTACCAGTGACATATCAGAGCAGAAAATCAAGAGAGAAGAGCCCGTCATCAGGCACCCATCTCACCAGGACATCGCAGTGCAAACACAACCGCACAACGATGTTTTACAGCAGAAAATCAAGAGAAAAGAGCCCGTTAGCCAGCCGTCTCACTTCAGCAAAAGACGAATAGTATTAGCACAAACTCAAGAATAAGGACACCGATGTGTTAAAATAGAAAATGGAAAAATTAGAGCACGTTAGGTTCCCATTTCACCTCGACATAGGACGAATAGTATTAGCTCAAAAACAAAAATAAAGACACTGATGTGTTACAGCATAAAATAAAAAGATTAGAGCCTCACCTGAACATTGCAGTACTGATATCACCACACACGTGAAAATTAGAACACCGTAATATCAGAGCAGAAAATAAAGAAACTAGAGCCAGTAGGCCGAGAACACCGTAATATCAGAGTAGAAGACACTGAAACTAGAGCCAGTAGGCCAAGAACACCGTAATATCACAGCAGAAAAGGGATAAATTAGAGCCCTTTAGTCCCCCATCTCACCTCAACATGACACTCCTGCCCCCGGAACCAGGTGAGGGTGTACAGGTGCATGCTCGGAATGTGGACGCTGCGGCTGCTCCCGGCGTAGCGCACCGAGCTCTGAAACAACGTATTTTAGCACTTTGACCGCAACGTGCGCCACCGGTGGCCACGGAGGGAATTTTCAAAATGCAGCTAACCGATCAGTAGTCACTAACTCAAATTTCATAAACGCTAAGTTGAAGATAAATAAAGGCACGATCCAGTTAATGTTTGCTGTTTTCAAAATTGCTTACTAGAATTGACTTTAAAGTTGAGTTGAATATAGAACTTCAGTTTCACCAATTACAGTCAAAGTTTTAACCTTTAACACGTTCACTCCGTAACGGTACATATGTTCCCCACAAGGTAAATTGCTCATTTACGTACCAGTAACAATAGCTACCATTTCACTAATTCCAATACCTTTATTTAAACAAGATCGAGGCATACGAGTTAAGATGTTAACGTGTGATTACGTTTTTCCTGCTTGTTAAAAAGAATAAAAATGTAATCAAGCAGTGAAGAAAACTTTTCAATTTTGCTTTTTCCAACCTAACCAAACCGACCCCAGCAACCGCGGAAACGTAGTGAGCGTGTTAGCCGCCAACTGTTTTTACTCATATTACCGGTATTATAACCACCGCTATTAGACTGGCTCTAGTATCATGTTGTCTCCAATATCAGGAAGTTGACCGTGAACTTCCAGTGAAAGTGAATTAAAAAAAAGAGCATCTCCTTGACGAGCAATAAAACATACGGGCATTTTATTGGGTGTACCATGTGGGGAACGTGGGGCGGTCGAGAGTTAAATGATACTGCTTAGCATGACCACGCGTTACTTCGACAAATTTTTGCGGTCTGAAAATTATATTGATACTTCGTAAGACGAAGCCTTAGATTTTTACGGTCTAATGATTAAAGTTCTAATGATACTAAGTGGAAATTTTAGAGTTGGAATTCATAATCATTTACTCAAATTAAAATGTTCGTTTGAAGCTTAGTACGCCTGAAAATTATGAAGGTTGGTTTCAAGTCCAAGCGCGAAATATTAGACAGATATATTAAAGTTTTCCTCAGTATCTCAGCTGCAAAACATCAAATGGTTGAAGCTTTACGAAACTAAGCATTGGGTAAATGTGACGAACCCACTAAAAAGTGCTTCAGACTTTGTAATTTTATTAAACTGTTGCTGTGATCGATTGTACTGCACATTTGGGCTGCACATTCATGTGGTTCGTGAGTCTAACGCCGAGGAAATCAGAACAAGATTATTGTTCGAGACTAAAGCGTACAAATCATTCAAAATTCACGAGGGTAAATGTTAAACTACTCCACACAGATCGTACGACGTAAAATATTTTATGTAATTGCAACGTCAACCAACATTTCAAATCAGCGGCATTTCATTAAGTTTTGCTTACTTCCTCAATATATCCAATCAAAAACTTTTAATTAATTCAGTATGTTCTTTCGTGAGATTAACAGATTGCGTGTGAATATTATTTCCAATAGAAATATTTGAATCAATTCACAACGTACAACAGAAACAGGGCTAGCTCATCCAGTGTATCGATAATGGCGGGCGTCATTGCACCGATATGGTTTTAAAACTATGCAAACCACAACTTTAAATGTAAACCGTTTATGTAAGAAAATTTAAAAAAATTAATCTTTACTACTTCTGTTTTATTGCTAGACGAAATAAGGAAGTTGGCTCGCCGCACCAGGCATGATAACGAGAATAACACGAGTAACCTTAAATTGGAAGTCAACGTAGAGTTTTTGTGTGAGACAAGTTATAGACTGACCAGGCTGTGCGGCAGACTGTGGTTGAAGTCTGTAGCGAAGATGGCGGACACATCGTCTCCCCTGTACATGTCGCTGCTGTAGTACAGCCACCTGCAATGTGCACATGTGTTAGTACAAGTGCAACATGACCATATTGTACAATAGTACAATATTGTACATTATGCACATAGCATGTACAATACAATACAATTTGTACAATATTTACAAGTACAATATGCACAGGTCGCTGCTGTACTACAGCCACCTGTAATATGGACATGGCATGAAGCACATCTCACCAGTATAAACCACAGGTGTGGTTTATTTACAGTGAATATACATAAATATACATCTCCTTATATATATATAAATGAAGTATAAAATAGAAGGTATAGATCAATTTACTAACAGAGAAACCCACAATTTTTATGGAGGGCCTAAAAAATAATGAATAAAACCAAAGAGCCCTCAATTGTTAATATGTAGTCAATTTTTACATAACGAAACGTATAGGCCAAATATAATAATTACATTGTTTGCAGAACTTAAAATTAAGTTTATAAATTCTGAAATACAGTCTCATCACCCACAGCCCGTATGCCACACACACATCACTCCAGCCCGTCTGCCACATACACCACTTACAGCCCCGTCTGCCACACATCGGATGTGCGAAGTCTGAAGTCCAGGTTGAAGTTGTAGCTGTCTAATGTGACAGACACGTTCGGGTCACGTCGCGACTTGATGTGACACTGACGGCCCAGTGTTGGGTTGAAGTAGCCGTAACGAGGGTTGCGTGTCTCGTCACTGCTGCTGGTGACGCTAGTGACCAGCAGTGCTAGAGACAGGTACTTCAGCATCCACGTCATTGTTACCAATTGATGAAAATTTGTCTCTTTGTCGTAACCGAACGGTGGAAACTTTGTCGTAACCAAACTATAGAAGGTTGTCTCTTTCTCACAGCCGAACGATCGAAACTTGTTTTTTCGTCGTAACCAAACGATGGGAACTTGTTTCTTTGTCGTAACCAAGCGATGGGAACTTGTTTCTTTGTCGTAACCAAACGATGGGAACTTGTTTCTTTGTCGTAACCAAACGATGGGAACTTGTCTTTTTGTCGTAACCGAACGGTGGAAACTTGTTTCTTTGTGGTTACCAAATGATGGAAACTTGTCTTTTTGGTTCGGATTGGTATTTGTATTGAATCGTGACCGGTGAGTCTCGGGAATGGCTTGTGATTCTTTCTGGAAAATGTATTTTAATATTTTACTGCAAGGCGAATAAACATAGAGCCAGATGATACTGAAAATTGACGTTGACGAGAAAATTAAATCGTATTTTGGAATAATAGAAAGGCTCTGAATAATTCAGAGTGGAGTGAATAAGATGTTATTTTAAATATTTTTTAAGATAATATTTTACTGCAAAGGGAGTGAATATTGCTGCAAATGATACTTAAAAATTGCGAGCACCAAGCAGATCAAATTAGAATTTTCAATGTTAGAACAGCGATGAGTCTTGCCTGGTGGAGAGTTTCAAACCTGAAAAAAAGTTCCAGTCAGTTCAAGTTTGTTATGTCGAAATTGTCATACATGAGGCAGAACAAAAGATTTTAACTTTACAGGTGTTTTAAAGTGAAATGCATTGACAGAAAAGAAATGTCCGTACTTTCAGTAAGCCATTCAATTTATTGTCTTGAACCGCTGATATGTTGTTTTACGTTTGCTGTTCTTAAGTGTAATGGAAATTTCACAATTATGAAATCGAAAACAATTTTACCGGTTCCCTAGCCAGTGGTTGCAGAGGAAAGAACAACTGATCATTCCCTAATCCCTTACAGTTGTAATCTTCCTCCTATCATGAGCCACAAATTATAATTAATTTGTTTTGCAAGTGCACAACATTTCCTGTCCATTCCTTCTTTTCTCATAATGCATCATATTAGATTTGTCTTGTCGAATTTCTCAACTTTACGAAACAGTTGAAGTTCATCACGTGATAAATTACGAAGAAATTCACTCAACATTTCATTTGCGTTTCATAGAGTTCATAGGTAGTACATTTTAACTATTGACAGTGTTCCAATGAAGAAATGTTGAGTGAATATCTTCATTATTTATGACGAGATGAACTTCAACATATTAGGTATGATGAATGCATCACACATCATATTGTCTAGAAATGAGACAACAGCAGTGAAGAAGAAATAGAATTATAAAGGCCAAATATTCTGTCAACAAGGCATTCACGCGAGAGATAGATAAGAAAAGAAAGAGATAAATACAATGACGACACAGATGAGGGAACAGATGGATTAAAGCATTCAAGAAAAGTTGTTCACAGTGAAATCGGTTGGAGTGAAATTGTACAAAACGAAATGAATGCTTCTTTTATCAAACGTTAATTCCAATATATCAGGGATTTCATAAGAATTTTCATTTAATACGATGAACGTTTATAAAATGAGTTATTATTTGGTGGCTTTATGTCCTTCGGCTTCAACATCTGGAGTGAAACTGGCGTCATCTGCGGCGCCAAGTACAGAACTAATTTCTGTAGGCATCAGAGGAAAATTATTTACTGTACACTAATTAAATAGGATCGCATGTTATTTTACCTCCTGCTAGATGATTTATAAAGCAACATACGAATTTAAAAAATCGTGTAACACGCAGCAAGATGCGGAAATTATAGATTTTAATTTTCCCTGATATTTCTTGACTACCGGCAACACTGAAATGACTCCTGCTGGATGCAGTCTGGAAACAAAGCCTTATGAATAACTTACGAGTGTACGACTAGGCTTTGTGTCAACTACAAAGACCTTTATCCTAGTCTTTCTTCTGCAACATCGACGGGTATACACTGAGTAAAAAATTCAGGAGGTACAATGATCTTTGCTAAAATCTTGCTGCGTTGTAGAGCCCATACACCAAAACACAAGACCTAGATAATGAATGATTTTCATAGTATTTTCTTCATAAGATACGAATTTTATACTTCGGGTTCAGAAAACTAATTTTTCTGAAAAATTCGCCAAGATGAAAAATGAATTAGCCAGAATGAAAACTTTATAGAGGCGTCGTAATCGAGATCCCGAGTGGAAAAAATGAATTCAAACATCTTTCTCTGAGAAGTTAACGCATTTCTCAATTAATTTCAGCTAACGCTTAACAAACTTTGACTGATGAAATAGAAACATCCAGTTTCACAATTAGTATTTAATTTTATTTTTGTGCAATTTTCCAGGCGAAAGTTTGGTAACAATTTATCAAAATAAGTTCATATTGCATCAAACATTTAACATGAATTCAAATTGCATCAACGAGCCTCTAAACTTTGAAACCCTCGTCATTTGCAGAACTGTTCTTAATTTCTTACAAACTTGTATTTTATTGTAGTTGTTAAAGTCTGATAATTATCTAGCAATGATTGTCTCTTTCAATGAAAGATGAGATCCTTAGAAACTATAATACTTGCTATTTCTTTTTTTAATTATCGTATATCGTTCAAATGTCACAAGTTAGAGAGCGTGAAAGAAAGTGAAATCAAACAAAAACAACAGCACACCACAGCCCTGTCCTCTTTGATTTGGGGGTAAATAACGCAAATGTTCAATTCGACTGATCTATGCTTGTTTCCAGTAGCTAGCTGGTGGAAGAAATCAAAATTCTTGACGTATTTTTCTTAGCGTTTTTAACGTATATCAATCTTAACGTAAATTAAAATTCTTAACTTATATCCAAAGTCATTAAAAACGAACGTTCATGCTATGCTCTATGAATTACTGAGCGCAGAGATGGGATGAGCTTCTCAGTATTCACTTATACAGAGCCTAATTTTTTTTTGTTTCTCTTTCATATGGGACTTCTGAGTTTAAGAATCTATTTACACATCTCCAGAAAAAATTGCAGTAAAACTCAAGTCTCTTTTCACAGTCATCATTTAATGATTGTTTCTTTTCCACATGCAGGTCATGTTATGATAGCTTGTATATTTAAAATTATTCAAAATTAATGTTTTCCGAATGAACAGCAGCCAAAAATTTTTTTATCGTTAGCGGTATAATTATTTGTTTCGACAAATGATGTTTTTATAAGCAAGCATAAAATACATTCATATTTATTACACATTAAAAACATGTTCCCTTTCCACAATCCAAATGTTTCACCTATACTATTGTAGAACAGTGATATTTATTAACTGACTGGGATCTCTTAAGGCAAAACGCATCCATTCTTTTCTGTTAGTTTCGAAACCCACATTTCATTTCATACTACATTCACACGATCAATAAAGGTAGTTCAATTGTTTTCTTACTTCTGAAATATATGTATGACTCTCTCCGTCATCTGTGAAGCGTTTGCTTCTCAGAATAGAAGATCACTACAACAACTTAAAAACTTTATTTTTTCTGTGAATATTTATACAGGAAAACATGTAAATTTCCGTCTCTTTTTGAAATTTGTTTTTAATTTGTTCATTTCCAGCTTCCTTCATCCTTTCATTACCATTAACTATTGACTATTGATCTTCGAAAGTTTCTTCTGACAAATGAATTTCCCTCTTATTCCGCTCATATATTTTGTGTTCTCGGGAGAATTGTACATTTCTCATACGTTTATACAGATACATTTCGCATCAGGCAGATACATTTCTCACGACATTTCGTGTTTCTTTTTTGAGAATTACGGTAGAATTACACATATCTCATACGTTCATACAGATATGTTTCTCACCAAACTGATTCATTTCTCATGACTTGTTTTCTCGGGAGAATTTCCCTGAGCTCTCGCCCTCAGTTCCCTCATCCGAGTGTGCGTGACAGTCGCCCGTGCGGGAGACAACCGTGACCCGGGTCACGCAACTCCAGCAATGCCTTGATTGGCCAGCCGAGATCCCTGCCATTGTGAAGCCCAATGTTGTCCCGAAATTAATATGCAAATTAAAGCGAAGTCTGCATGCGTCTCAGTTTGCATTTATTTGCAAGTTAAGCGAAGTCAGCCTGCGTCTCGGTTTGTATTTATACGCAAGTTAAGGTGAAGTCTACCGGCGTCTCAGTATGCATTTATACGCAAGTTAAACGAAGTCTGGTGGCATCTCGGTTTGCATTTATACGCAAATTAAGCAAAGGGCATCTCGGTTTGTCTCTCTCTGTATTCATTGTGATGGTTACTATTTGTTCTTTTTTTGTTTTTTCACGTCTTTTGAGGAGGTAAGTTAGTGTGCCATGATGTTACTTTGCTATGAATATGTCTCTCAGCTAGTTCTTATCGGCTTTTCTGTGTATGTTTTTCGATTGCTTTGTCAATTTGTTGACGTTGGTGTGTCGATGATTCACCTTTTTTCAATTGTTTTGATCAAATTTTTATCAGAGATCCTTACGCGACAAATTGTCCCGAAAGACAATCAATTTCCATTTAGTGATAAATGATTACTTACAGGTTAAGAACACAGTGGATAACTTTGTTGACTCGTACTTTTGAGCATCAGAGAAACACAGAAAAATGATCTCAACTTCTAGAAAGGAAAGCAGAAAACCAGTACGGAAAAAAGGTTTGTTAGAAAAATCAGGATATCTTCATTCATTGAAGTGCTGCAGAAATGCAGACCTATCATCACCAATAGGCTATTGATTATAACTAGGTGCGAATGATACAGTTGAAAGAGAGCGATAGTCCCAACGGTCGGCAGACCAGTTATGAATTGACGCATCATCGTCAATGGTTTTCTGCAGTAATTCACTATTGCGTCGATTTAAGGCATAACATTACGCCAATAGTTTTGGTTGCAGGGGAGATCGATTGTAGCCTTTATTAATTTAGTACTCTACAAGCTATACGAGCTCTACTGGAGTTTTACTGCCAGAGGACACAATTTGTAAAAAGTAGTCATTACTGCATAGACACCCATGACAAATCAGGCCGTTCAGTGGAGATTAATGGCGGAATTGCTGCAGTGACGCTAGCTGCTACAGAGCGAAAAACTACAATAAAAAGGGCACGACGCTTGTATCGCTGCACGGATGCTATACTGCACCGAACTGCTGTAAGAAGGCGACTATTTTTAACAACTTGAAACAACTATTTTTAACAACTTTAAACAACTATTTTTAACAACTTTAAACAACTATTTTTAACAACTTTAAACAACTATTTTTAACAACTTTAAACAACTATTTTTAACAACTTTAGACAACTATTTTTAACAACTTGGTTGTAAAACTCAACCAATAGCAACTAAACGGTTGTCCCACGCGAATATGGGGATTGTGCCCTAGATTTTTTGTCTTTTTGTGACATTGTCAGTAAAGTATTCAGTACGTTCAATTCAATACGAGTCAGACCCCTATCACATTCGTATATGGATTAATATTCGCATGGGGAAGCTCAGACGCAATGATAAAACGAAAAAGCTTCTGAAGGATGAAAAGAATGAACATAAATGTTTAACGCGAATAAAAATGTTTTAAAAAAATGTTCAAAGAAGTCTAAATACTTCCAGAAATGAACAGCGCTAAGGCGACAAACAGTATTAATCATCTTAGTTATAAGATCATAATTTTGGATTAATCAATTTGAAAGAAGACCGTAAAATCACCCGAAAAAACAAAAAAGTGTTTTGATTGTGTAAAATCATCCCTCAGTGATGGACTGACAAGAGATCAGATTGTCTTTCCGAGTCTAACTTTTTCGCCGCCTGCATCATGTTTTTCACCGCCTAAGCGATTTATGCGATTAAATCCCTTAGGCGGCGAAAAACATGCATGCAGACGACGAAAAAGTTAGACTGGGTTTACGAGTCTGTTTTTATTTTCTTCCTGTTTCGCCCCCGCCGAACTCATGCAATTGCAAAAGCTTTTGTTAATGTCGCATCTGCATTTCCTTTCCCATCTACAGACAAAGCCTCCCACTTTTTTCCTCAAATGACATTTATTCCTATTTATTTGCACGCTTAAAATTTATCCGTAAGAGACAATATGACTAAAACGAGTGCAAAATTTAAATGTGAAAACCATGAACAAGAAATTTTCAATTTTATCTTTAAATTCGGAATTTCTCGGCTGGAATTTTATTCGACTCGAATTCTCGGCTAGGTTCTATTGAAGTCTTAACGCACTCTTCATTGACCGGTGAAATCTTGCAAGAGATTTTAGAGTTATGAGCAAAGGCGTTCTAGACCAGTAGTACATGCAATGGGATCCATCATTTAGGCCAAGAAACGCATGGCTTTAATAATTTGCTGCTTTCCATGACTAATAGTATTGACGTACCGCATACCAGCGTGCTGTGACACTTCAAGAGCATGGAGCCTTTGTGTGCCCGGTCATTTCACTTCTGCTGTTTAATTCCATGGTGTGAATCGAGTCCTTTTAAAGTTGCTACCAAAATAAATCGCTGCCTCTTGTTAGTAATTTTTATCGCTTTACATTTTTTCGGTCATCAGCAACTGAATGCTTGAGTCGAATATAAGCCGAAAGCATCAGATTTAAAATACGAGTCATGACCAATGAAACAAAATGAACATTTAAACCATTTAAATAATTTATTTACCACAGGTGATGCAAAGGTAGAATGTTTCTTAAGGCTAATACAATGGTCCAATTTGAGTATAGCTACCTGTGGGCCCGAATAAGTTCAGCGACTTCTAGGGCATCCTATCATCAACGTTATTCTAGGATGTACAATAACGTTTAACCCAATTCACTTAACCTAGTCACGCATTAGACTGATCAATGAGATAGTTAACTCGATATTGGATGCTTATTTACAAAATAGTTTACATGGATTAGATGTTAACAGTATGTTCAATAACGATTTAAGAGCAGACTGAAGATCAGTGATATTAACCATGACAAATTATATTATCAGGAGCAGTTATGTAAAAGACAAGATTTGACTTGCTTATCTTACACGACTAGTTTTCTGATAGGAAATGAGACTCAAGATTTCTTGTGAATACCTTGTAAGAATTACTTTCACGGATCTCCGCATGGATTAAGTTCCAAGTTTTAGTTCCAACGAAGAGGATACTGCGTTGCGACGGGGCCTTTGAATAATGAGGAAGCATGAATTTACTTCTATTACAGGTTAAATGGTCGTGATGACCAGTTTGTGCAGTTAATAATTTTTTAGGTTATTTTCGCCATCATTGGTAAATTTTTTGTCGATGAAATTACATATGGAGATTTTGTAGAGATCCGAAAGTTTAAGTATTTGTCAATTTTTGTATGAATCATTTGTGTGAGCATTACATTCTAGATTCTTTACCCCTCTGATGGCTTTTTTTGCAGAGTAAAAGTATATTGGTTTTATTTTTATCAGTTCCGTGCCATGCTTCTATTCCGTATTGAAATGAGCGTTCGATAGAGCATTTGCAAAGCTATTTCAGGCAGGAAATTTTAAGCTTTATTTAGGATTCCGATGGATTTTGATAACATTTGTACTAATATGAGCGATGTGCTCTTTGAAGGTCAGATGTTTATCTATCATGATGCCCAGAAACTAGCATGAGTGGATTTTTTTCAATTTCACCTTCGCCAATTTTAATGCGTGGGAGGGATATATTTTTCTTGTATGAGAATGTAAGATATTTTGTTTTATCGATATCACGGCTTATTTTATTGGCTTTAAGCCACAATGAAACCTTATGGAGTTCATTATTTATACTCTTCGCAATCAGAGCGGGATTTTGGTTTGGAAGGACCGCAGAAAGCGTGCTGTCATCGGCAAAAAGTATGAATTTGAAAAATGATGTAGATTTAATAATATCATTGATGAAAACTAAAAATAAGACAGGCCCAAGGGCAGATCCTTGTGGAACTCCATGGGTAATTGTCTGTGGGTCCTATTTTGCCTCGTCAGTGAAAACGTATTGCTCCCGATTTGTTAGGTATGGTCTTAACCAATCATGGGCAACCCCTCGAATGCCATAACAGTGTAGTTTCGAAGGTAATATGTTATTGTCCACGCAATCGAATGCTTTTCGAAAGTCAAGAAATACACAGAAGACAGGCTTTCCTTCATCTATATTAGAATAAAGGTATTGCAAATGATTTAGTATAGCCTGTGTGGTTGATTTTTTAGAGCGAAAACCAAATTGTTCATCATAGAGAAATGATTTCGTTCAAAATAATAATACACTTTTTTATACACAATTTTCCCGAATACTTTGTTAATAATTGGTAGCACAGAGATAGATTTATAATTGTTTACACAGGTTTTTTCACCACTTTCAAAAATAGGGGATACTCTAGCAACCTTGAGGGAGTTCGGGAAAGGAAGAGAGACTGGTTAATAATATTTTATTTGAGCGGGACGTAGAGCTGGCCTTGGTACCAATATTTCAGAAGCGTGTCAAAATTCAGCAAAAATTCGTGTTTGAATGCAAATCTTTCGAGGAAATCTTTTTATTGCTATATGGTCGATCTAATAACTGACACGCAGAAGTTCATGTCTTGAAATCATTGAAATATTTTCTTATTTTCAAACGTGAACTTGCTAGAACGGTGTACGTTTTTCTGTACCTTATTTTCGGTTTTGCATGTCGACTCCAGTTCTGTTGAAGTATTGCAATTTGAAACACTAACCTACTGCATGAAACTGATTTCTGGCTTCTAAACTACTTTTATAATTCAGCTTCTGTTTGATTGCTTTGGTTACTGGAACCCAAGCAAAAGAAACGAAGTTTTGACACGTTTATTTGAGGTCTCAGAGAACAGAAACCCGGAAGCGAACAGAAAATTCTGGTTTGGCCCCCGATTGTAGATCTTCCCATTTTTTTCTAACAGGAGTCACTCGTTAGCTATGCATACAACGCGCAACACGATCGAGAAACTGACGAATCTTGGGTAGCATTCTGTTCCACACTGTGTAGCAAATAAAATAATAATGTCATTCCACACATTGTTTACTAGAAAAGCGCCTCAGCCTATCAAGAACAGTAATTTCGTGACCTTCATGCTACACAGATTACGTGGATTTCGATCATCACCTGAGAGATGAAGCTCAAACGTCGTGCGCTTCGATCATCACCTGAGAGATGAAGCTCAAACGTCGTGCGCTTCGATCATCACCTGAGAGATGAAGCTCAAACGTCGTGGGCTTCGATCATCACCTGAGAGATGAAGCTCAAACGTCGTGCGCTTCGATCATCACCTGAGAGATGAAGCTCAAACGTCGTGGGCTTCGATCATCACCTGAGAGATGAAGCTAAAACGTCGACGTGAAGCCACGCACGTCCGTCTCATTTTACTCAGGAGTGCCTCAACTTTTTGTTGCAGACATAGCTTTCAGGCGAAGTAAGATGTGCAAATGTGAGTAAAATGCTCCAAAAACGGCTGCAGCATTTTTGGAGAATAAGGAAGTTGTTCGTGAAAGAATAGACAAATGTGTTATTTGAGAAGTATTTAAAGTTATCAACCACGAATGGTTGAGCGTTATTGTTGAGTGTGCATACCACTAATAACGTGGTACTAATCATGCCATCAGTAAAAAAATGATGGTATACTAAAATAAATCAAGTAAACAAAACTATTTTACTGAACATTTTTCACAATGTCAATCATCTGTCCGAAAAATTAGCAAACTTTTCACTGAAAATGCTTTCAACCAATTGCTTGCCTGAAATCTCACAGATTCAAAAATCTTTTAATTCACGTCCAGTTCCCAGGAGTTTAAAACATTAAATTCTGCTAGAGCTGGTGTGTTGGTACATTTAGAGACAGTTCCTTCAGAAAACATTCCAGTTTAAGCCGCCTCCCTCGAAATTCATTGCGCGGAAACCCAAATGACGAAATGCGAACGTGAAGGGATAGATCAAAACATTAAGTACAAAGAATGTTGATTCTTCATTGGAAATGCATAAAGAAAATAGAAGAATCGATGCTGTAATATAGGCAGTAGAATTCATTCCTGCGACTGCGTCCGGCGCGTGTTGACGCTCGGTTCTTAAAGCGTGAGCGACAGATTAGTTCAGGGTAAACATGAGACGGCAAAACTTGATTTTCAGTGGTATTCTTGCGAGCAACTCGCAAGTGAGCACATTTCGTTGTATTCTGCTCAGAACACAATTTCAAATCATAATGTTTTAAAAATACTTTGCCAAAAATCAATGAATCGATGTGAATGCAGTAAGGTAGAAAAAGCTGACTACAATTATGGGCTTTGACAATAACCTTGAAAGTATAAAGTTAAGCTTCTTTAAAGCGTTTATTTGAATTTTTCACGGGTCAGATGCTAAAAGTTAGCATTCCAGTTTCAGTTTTGCTGGACTACATTGCAATGTTGTGTGATTATTTCATTAGAACCCAGCGCTGGATGCGCTGGTCTTGCCGGTTGTTCTGCCAGAGAAGTTAAAGTTGAGTCTTGTTCTGCCAGAATAGTTATTATTGCATCTGATTCTGCCAGAATAGTTAATGTTGAATCTGGTTCTGCTAGAATAGTTAATGCTGAATCTGGTTCTGCTAGAATAGTTAATGTTGAATCTGGTTCTGCCTGAAAAGTTGAAGTTAACTCTAGTCCTACCAGAACAGTTAATGTTGAAGCTGGTTCTACCACAAAAAGTGAAGTTGAATCTAGTTCTGTAAGAATAGTTAAGGTTTTATCTGCTGTTGCCAGAATAGTTAATGTTGAATCTGGTTCTGCCAGAACAGGGCATGTTGAATATGGGTCTACCAGAAAGGTAAAAGTTGAATCTGGTTCTGCCTGAGAAGTAAAAGTTGAATCTAATTCTCTTAGAACAGCTAATGTTGAATCTGCTTCTGTCGAACAAGTTAATGTTGAAACTGGTTCTGTCAGAGAAGTTGAGGTATAGAATGTGATCGTGCAAGTGAAAAGTTTTAATGTGATTTTAACGTTGTGCAGAAATCGAGGTT
>JACJUY010006242.1:1490-16636 GCA_014220935.1 Platorchestia sp. MABIK | reverse complement strand
AGTTGCAATAACCGCACATGAAATAAATTACAGTGCCAATAACTGCACATAAAATGAATTACAGTGCCAATAACTCCACATAAAATTAATTCCAGTGCCAATAACTGCATATAAAATGAATTACAGTTCTAATAACTGCACATAAAACGAATTACAGCGCCAATAACTGCACATAAAATGAATTACAGTGCCAATAACTGCACATAAAATTAATTACAGTGCCAATAACTGCACATAAAATGAATTACAGTTCCTATAACAGCACGTAAAATGAATTACAGTGACAATCACTGCACATTAAATGCAGCACTGCACCACTCACAGCACACCCCACCTCCCCGCAGGCTGTACGACACCGGCCGGCGCGGTGCTGGGGCTGGGGGAGGCGGAGCTCGACACCGCGTGTCCGGCCGACTACGTGAGGGTGTGTACCACTTCTGGCCTGGTGATGACGCGTGAGTTGTGTGGTGTTGTGTGCTGTGTGGTGTGTTGTGCTGTGTAGTGTACTGTGATGTGTACTGTGTTGTGTTGTGTGGTGTGTTGTGTTTTGTGCTTGTTGTTTTGTGTTGTGTGCTGTGTTGTGTTGTGTGGTGTGTTGTATTTTGTGCTTGTTGTTTTGTGTTGTGCAACTGTTGTGTTGAGTTGTGTTCCTGTTGTGGTGCTGCTTGTGTGTTATGTGCCTGCTGTGAGGCAGCCAAGCATTGTGCCTAACAGCCACGCACTGTGCGTAACAGCCACGCACTGTGCGTAACAGCCACGCACCGTGCGTAACAGCCACGCACTGTGTATAGCAGGCAGGCGTCGTATGTGAGTTTTTCTAAAGGTTCTTACGTTTGCGTTTTATGTCCGCTACATATCTAGATCTGCTGGGTTCGGGAATAATTCCTTAAGGTCAGAAGAGTTTTTAAAATCATCTGGGTTCCGTTCAGAAATTACTTTCGCTTAGTACAAGTTTCATGATAAATATTCGCCACAGTAACTGTACAGGATAAAATCGCTCGCATGTATTTGAAACAAATACCTCGGCGATTAAAAATGCACAAATTACTCTCCTATTACAATCCATTAACATCATTTTTCTCTTCGAATAGCCTTTTGTTTCTCTAATAAACTAAGGGATTCTGAGGGTTTCTAAAAATAGTTCAGCACTAAGGTCATGTGAATTAGTTCAGAAATAAGGTCATGTAAATTAGAACAGCGCTAAGGTCAAGTAAATTAGAAAAGCACTAAAGGTATGTCAATTAGTACAGAAATTAGGTCATGTGAATTAGTAGAGCACTAAGGTCATGTGAATTAGTGCTCTACTAATTTACATGACCTTATATCTCTACTAATTTACATGACCTTAATGCTGTACTAATTCACATGACCTTAGTGTCACATTAGTACAGCACTGAGGTCATGTAAATTTGAACAGCACTATAATCATGTGAATTAGTATAGTCATTTGAACTAGCGGAGAATGTGCTCAAATAAATTCTACTAACCTTCATAACTTCTCTTCTCGAGTCGTCCACCCAAAGAAGCTGGTGATGAAGACTTCGTGCAGCGCCCCCTTCACAGCCACCAGCTACGGCTGCCTCAGCATCAACACCACGGGAGTGACCGCTTGTGAGGCGAGGAAGCGTTGCCAGAGGGTGGGCGGAGACTTGGTGTCACCGGGCACCCACGACGACTACAACACACTCGTTTCCTACCTCCGCACGCAACTCAGTGAGAAACGGAGTATTAAATCGTTTTAAATCAATTAATTTTTCGTCCATTTCTTCTCTTGAATGAGCGTGACTGATGAGAATGGTTCACAATGAGAAACGGAGTCCAAATTTTGTCGTTNGTTTTAGGCAGAGCAGTCTGTAATTTTTCTCATTTATTGCGAAGCACGTAACAAAATATTACCTTTGGGTGAAATTTTCGGGATCACTTTTCCGTGGCATTTAATTCCACTTTGCGTCATTGATCACGATTGATAAATTGAAGACGGTTTAGACGGATCCGAGATGCATGCATGCCCAGGCGTTGTAATTAACATGATCGCCCTGTCCATTTTAGGTTCCAATGCCATAGTATGGGTCGGAGCTTTCCGCTACGCCGACGTGTGGGCGTACATCCGCAACGGCCGGGACCCCGGAACTCCGAACGGTCCCGAATGGGCTGTCGATGAGCCCAACTATGCCCCCAACGTATTCTGCGCCAGCATCAAACTGAACAAGGGACTCGCCGACCGACCGTGCGACACGATCTACCCTTTCGTGTGCGAGGTGTCCCTGTAGTGCTTCGAGGTATCATCGTTCACCTTTCCAAATTGCTCCAAACCACAAAAGGACTCGAACAAAGACTGAAATTCTTTTTCGTCTTAGATTGTTCATAATACTTTTCTTTCCGCTAAAAATTTGTTCAGTTTATCACAGTGAGTGCGAAGAAAAAGGTGAGCATAAACGTAGAGTGTAAGTTCATCATGTCACAGTTTTCCTTGGATAATGCTCCCACGTCGACCACGTTTGCGAAGTTGTACGGTTTGTTAGGTTAGATTGTCAGTAGCAGACGAGAAAAATAGATTTTAGGGCTCAAATACATTTGTGTCGTGGTCAAATAAATGTACACATAACGTACTTTGTGTGGTTACGAAAAATCGGAAAGAATGTTTCCCCCCAACATCCTAAAAAACGCTTCGGAAAACACCTGTTTCTCCCAAAAATACACGAACATAAATTTTGACGTGAAATATCCGTGGGAGTTGCACAAATTTCTCATCAATTGACGGGCAAAGCCGCAAACGCATTTAGAAGAGAAAGAATGATTATTACTGTATAATATTCAACTTCGCAGGGGGAAATTTATTGCACAAAAGGTGTGAAGTAATAAAAATATAATTCACTTAAACCGGCAAGTAAATGAGCAATTTACAGTGGTACACATTCGTCCCAATATAAAATCAACGTCTTAACTAACATAAAATGTGAGAGTATGAGAATTTCAAAATTAACAAATCTCACAGAGCACAAATATTTCGAAAACATTTGCTTCCTGATGACTGTTCGCTCAAATATAGCAGAATGTTTGGGTAAAAGTTAAATTTTACGGTTCACTGTAACTAAAAAAATAATGGATAGTCTCAGCAGCAATCTATAACACAAAAGCGACATATATAAACGTGGAAATTTTGGAAGCTTGCGAGCCGTGCGTTGTTCACATATTTTTTCACACCCATGGCTAATGAAGTTTTGCCTCGAATATGTGCAGCAAATTTTAGTTGTACAAATGTAACGATGGTTATGAGTGCATACTTGTAGGGGTCATACAGTATTAGTTGTACAAGTGTTATGATGGTTATGAGTGCATACTTGTAGGGGTCATACAGTATTAGTTGTACAAGTGTTATGATGGTTATGAGTGCATACTTGCAGGGGTCATACAGTATTAGTTGTACAAATTTTATGATGATTTTGAGTGCATACTTGCAGGGGTGAAAAAATTTGCAACATTTTTCTGCCCATTAACTGTATTTTTGTTTATGGTATGCGTTGATTCATGTTAGTAAATTGCGTTCGTTGCAGAGATAATTACCAGATCGAGAGTTTAAATAAAAAAACGATGCACAAAAAACACTCTTTCTTCGAATGTGCTATACTGTCATTCTCTGAGTGCAGTGAAAATCTCTTCAAAAATTGCTTTACGTAGCTTAGAATAACTAAAATCTGCGACTTCTGTTGAGACAAATAGTTTCGTTGTCAATTTTCAGCAGAGTGAGAGAGGAACCAATTACCGGAAGACACATCAAAAACTAATGCATCACATGACTCCATGAATTGTAAAAAATTTAGCGACATCCTAGGGGTATAATTATTGTGATTTGATGATATAGCATGTACCAAACTCCATTACCAAGAGCATTTTAAAATTCGAAATATGGCTCTAAAACTCTACGGTAAATGAGCCAAATATTTAACTTACTTCGTGGTATCGTCTAGTAAAGAAAATTTTTTTTCACTTTTAAGAATCGATTCTTGCGCGAATTTCCCTACCCTAAACTATCCCAACTGCTGAACCTCAAGTTTTATTTTCGATAAAATTTTGTGTCTAAAGTTTTCGTTCCGAATGAAAACATGCCCGAACAGTTTTCTATTTTCTGTAAAAAATTTAATTAGCTTGATTGCAAGGTAAAGTATGCATGTCTGTAGATGAGATCATTATACAGTCGCAAAAGTGTCCAAAGTGTTGTCATGAAATACATAATTTGATATAATTCCATATACGGACAATTCTGCGTAGAGTAATATTAGAAGAACCAAGTGAAATTTAGCTGTGAATTTATTTGTTAATCATTTTATATTTTCCCCATCTATTATGATGAGAATATGAGCAGGTCATTATAAGTGAAAACAAAACAATATTGGCATGTTGCTGTTTTATTCTTATCCTATTATTGCATGTCATACTACCGTAAATGTTCATTTTTATCAAGCACTCCAGAAGTGCTTTCGTTTTCATTTTCGGTGCGAACTGATCGACCTGTTTTAAGGAACTGTGTGAAGAGAATGAATGAATCTTGTTTGCTTGTGTACATCAATTGACTATTTAATCTGATGCATCCTAAACCAGCCCGCCGATAAAATAAAACAAAAAAAATGGAAACTAAATTATAAATAAATAATAGCAACGAGCCAAGTGGCTCATTCTCGGGTTGTTACAAAATCCTTAGTCGTCAAATTTCAATCACGAGCAGGCACACTAGAAAAAAATTTCTAATCCCCAACTTTCACTTACAGGACCAGTACACCCATGCCAACATATTGTCTCTTAACGCTGCCGTAATGCAAAATGAGGTCCCATGATTAGACCGTTTCCTGCGATTTATTGAAACATATTACTCCATGAATTGTGTAACAATTTAGCTATATCCTGGGAACGTAATTAGTCATTGCGTGGTCCCCGTGCTTGTTCAAGCAATGAAAATAGTAACGATTTGAAAACAATATTGTAACAGAGACGAATTTGCTCGTGAAGTTCACTGACACGTGGGCCTTTGTTAGCTCCTAAGGGGACAAATGGACCCACACAATTTACTGAAGAAGGTGAATTCCTGTCACTACTGCATTGATGCACAGCTGATTCCTGTTTGTATTCTTCCCAATATCCACAGCCGTAAATTCAACAAATTTATAGCCATGAGTGTCTCATTGTGGTGTGAAATCACACCTTCGTAAATTGAGTGGAATAACGGAAAAAAATCGAAAATGGATGTGACTGAATGCCAATTTCAAGCCAGTGAAATGTGTGGGTTCACATAAATTCCCCAATTCTTCCTCAATGAATTACCTAATAAATTGCTCAATTGTCCCTGAGTATCAGCACAATTTTTGCAGAAATTTTTTATAAGATGAAACACAATTTTGGTCAATTGCCTTTAAAAAATTTCCCCAGGCAATTGTGAAGTTGTCACATAAAAGCTTCTTAGCACTTTGACTGCGACGTGCGCCACGGGTGGTACACGGAGGTAATTTTCAAAATGCTGCTGACCGACCAGTCGTCGCAAACTCAATTTTCATAAATATTTAATCAAAGCTAAATGAAGGCACGATCAAGTTCATGTTTGGGATTTTCAAAATGGTTTACTACAATAATTGACCTATAATTTGAGTTTGGTGTTGAACCTAATATTTAGCTGCCGCAGTCAAAATGTTGAATTGAAATCGCTCTGAACCAACATGGCACAATCATAATGTTGAATACAACCCAGTTGAAAATCCAGGACGTGTCACCCGCAAATTAAGGACGAGACGTCTGATTATGGATGTATAAAAGGCGAAGCTGCCATTTCAGCCATGAACCGCCTAAATTCCGTTGATAATAGGCTCGCGGTCGATCATGGCCGTAAAATTCGGCTATGGCCATCGACAAATGATGGCTGATTTCCTATCATCAGGTTTCGATTGAGAAATTGTCCATAAAACGTCACCTGTTCAACAGCCATGCAATGTGCAGGTGCTTACCTAAAAAAAAGATTCGTTGACTTGGATCATACATACCGTGCACACTTACGAAAAGTATACATGTATACTTACGAATAATCGAATCCTAAATTAAAATGATATGAATCCTGAAAGTTAATATAGTAACATAAATCATGTATTTCAAATGCATTCCACAGCGAATTGATGAGAAATGAGTAAACACAGTCTCTAAAATGAAAATAAAATTCATTCCGTCTAATTTTGCTTAGAATAAATTTCAATCTAGTTCCCATTAGATTGGTAAGGATATTTGAACTTCACCAATGTTTCAAAACTCGGAATTATATCATATTTAATTTTATCGACTATAAGCTTGGATCATGTCTCATTTCTCAATACAAAATTGATAACACAAATCAAGGTTTGTAATTTGTTATTATAAAGCGCATACTGTAATTTTAAACAATGTTTGAGCAAAATGCTGGAAAATTATAATATAAATAATTTAATCATGATAGTGTTGGTCTTTGAAGTTAATCTGATCTGTAAGTAAGTATTTTTTTCTTGATAATAGCAGCATAATAATTCGTACCATCGCCTCCACGCGTTAGCTATTCACTTTGAAGATCATTTATCCCCTTCAACGAGGTTAATGGGCTTTTTGTAATAAACTGTTATTTAAAAACATAACTCTTATTGCTGCGCGCAACGGACGATCGTCGGCGATTTGAGGACAAGATTCTCGGCCATAAAGCGGACACTTCGCCGATGCAGCAACCGTACCGCACGGACGCCACGTCCCTGGCTACGTCCGTAATCGTCCATACCACATCGGCGATATGTACTTGATTTTTAACAGGGAATTAAATATTTGTTCAAAAATTTGCACGTGCTCTTGAATTAGGAAAATCATAACATTCTGCAGTTAAAACAATTTTTCTACTAACGTACAGAAGAATTTCAGAAAACTGGAAAAGATGCTGAACAAAGATAGTGAATAATGCTCTAAAGTTACTGATGGATCTCAATACTCGTGCATGTAATGCACACGTCAATCTTACACTAAATCACCTAAATCATGCATCTGACACCTAAATTATTTACACTTCGTTTTAATGTTTCTCTTTTATTTATTTGTATAATTCATAGCCTGTTCTTTTACTAGTTTGCTCGAAAATCATTATAATTGTTTTTAGAATAAAGTATTTCCCCACAAAGCCAAGAGTTTTGAGACCGAATTGTTTCGGGCCTACAAAGAAAAGTCTTCAAAATTTCATTCAGTATGCAAACGTTTTTCTATCACATACTGTTCACACGTTTCACATCACATAAACAACGACTGATTGCTAAATCAATTGAATGACTCAGAAAAGAAAAAATTCTCCCCGTACCCACTAACTAAAGTTCAATTACTCATTGAAAACACGGGCTTTTCTCTCCATAGTTCCAACAGAGTAAAAACTCGTAATATATCAACAAAATGAGCGGCAAATGCCAGTTCATCTGACACTTAGATCGTCATGGTGTTCATCAGTTCACTGATGATTATCAGCTGAGAGTTGTGTGTGTCTCGTTTCCTGGGCGATCCTCTTATATCGACAAAAAAACTGTGAAGAATACTTCAAAAATTTCGATACAAATTCTTTAGTAGTTAAATTCCTCATATATTTTATAATTGAGTCTTAGAAATTTCTCCACCTATCATTTCATTCAGTAAGCCTTCAGTTGAACTAAGAGTTATTGATTTTATAATTGAGTCTCAGAAATTTCTCCACTTATCATTTCATTATAAGCCTTCAGTAGAACTAAGAGTTATTGATGGGCCTCAGAGGCATTCGGGTTGACGAGGAAATGGTCGCCTGTGGTTCTCAGTTTTATTGAAGCCAAATCAGATAAAGCTCACACATTCATCCGGCTGCGGTCATTACAGTAATGCTTCAAGCCGAAATTATACGGCAGGTTAGATAAGAGAACAGTTGAGCTTTCGGGTTAGCTTTATTCTCAGGAACAAGAGTCAGGCAACTACTGGCGGGCTACTAAGTGAACATTACTTCTTTACGCTCACCAGTCTTGCTTTGGCGACTGTCGAACACGCAGGCTTTCAGAAAACTCTTCATTACGTTCTGCTGACACTTGAGGGTTGCTGTATTTGTTCGTGCGATTCAACATCTGCTTACTCGCTATCCATATTGATAGTTTTAACTCAAGATTCTTGTACATCCAGACCAAGGTGGAGTAAAATTTAAGATGATTCCTTCGTTTCTTATCCTTATACACATCGCATCCTTTCCCATTGGGAAAGCGTTAGCTGGAAGCTATGGAGGATTTGAAACTCGAATTTGGGACCCTTTTCCAACAGATGTGACACTTCTGCCACCATCGTCAATTCGTCAGGAAACTGTCCAGTCTAGTATTTTGTGTCGGATGCTAGGCAGTTTGTCGAAGGACAAGGTGAACTTGTCTTGTTACCGAGACCAAGAATGTCTGCTGGTCAGCACTAACATCACGCTCAACAGGACCACGCAGACCAACGGGTGGAGCTGCCACGAGTCCCAGAGTGAGTATTAGGGTTGCGTCGGACGCCTTTAAAAAAAGTGGCTGTGTTCTGTAGTGGTAACATGGAAGGATGGATGGAACTGCCACGAAAGTCAGAATTGAATTAAAGATACCAATGGGACGAGTTGTTATTGTAATTTGTATTGTCACATCTAATGCTTAGTTATCGAAGACTTTCTTTTTGTTTCGGGTTGTCACTTGAGCGATATATTTAATTCCTTATGTACCGGGTACAAACATACATTAGTGCGTACTTCTACGTATCTGTATTCAAAACATTGTGTGTGAGTCCATAAAATTCTCGGCCTCCTTTCCTCGCATAGACTGAAAGAACTTGAATACAAACAATCCCAGCTGCCCTTCGGGTTTAAAACTTTGTTCACCAGGTTGCCATTTCATGTGCACTCATGAACGTACTAACGAACTTGTTGCAGTTTGTCAGTCTTCCACCGGGAAGCTGGTGACCAAAGGCTATGAAGAGGAAGACTCGGTTTGCCCCGCCTACTTCAGGAGAGTCTGCACATCTGAAGGGACAAGAAGCATACGTAAGTAAGAGTGACTTTGCATTATCGTTTATATGCTTGTTTCAAATGACTGAGATTCTTTTAGCTCTAGTACTAACGTGTACAACAGGATAATTAAAACATACTAATATAGCCCTGAATATATTCCTACTCGTAGTTGATGAGAATAACGCTATAGAGTGGTTTTATAGAGTGGAGTAAACTTGCAGTTCAGTCCATCGTGCAATTATCGTATATTAACAAATGACCGCGTGCGTGGAGCTATTCCCATCTTACACTGGTGCGCTCATCTGCAAGATGTTTTCCTGTTGCTGGCTCGAGTACTTAGCCGAGCTCGTTGTTTTTGTATGTTGTTGTCCAAGTATTTTATTTGAGCATCTTTTGCATGTTGGCATGAGTAAATACGCGGAAGTACAGTAACGGGAGATCAATTCACAGCCAATTAATTACCAACTAATTAGCGCTATGCTGTATGGTAACGCAGTTCTCACTGAAAGTAAGTTTAGGAAAAAATTTCTACAACCAGTCAGAGAATAACTAGTTTCGTCACCAGCTAAATTTAACATTCCAGTAAAATATTAGTAGTTTTCTCACCCATTAATGTTCATCCTCCATCAAAGCACAGCTAATTTTCTCAGCTTGTAAATGTTATATTGTACCAAAATGCAAAAAAAATTTTCGTCACTGAAAGTTTAAATTCAATCCATGGGTAAATATTTTTTTCACTGCTCAAAGTTCATATTTCATTCATGATTCACAAGTTTCTTAAGTTAAATTTTACATTCCACCAATGAATAAAAAGTTTTCCGACATCGTAAAGTCACTTCAGCAAAGGACAAATGATTTTTGCACCTGCCGAAGCACACTTTTGGTGGAGAACTCCCTTAAGGTTCAGGGGGACGGTTTAACACTTGAACGTCAGCATTTCTGTACTCATACTACCGTTATCACAACCACCATCACTAAACTGGCCCTGGCATCAGGTATTCATCGATATCAGAACAAGTAATAAACTTCCACTCCGCAGTGAACTCCGTAGAACACACTAGGGAATAAATTTAATAAGAAATACAATTTATTGAAGCTATTTTCGAAAGAGGAGCTGTTAGTCCGGCGGGACGTTAAAAGTTTAACTTCACGCAGCCGACGGCCGTTTTCGCTACGAGAGGAAATCCAGCTGCTCGCCTCCGTTCCAAGAGACTCCGTACGGCTGTTTGTACCTCAACCCCAGCTTCCTCAAGGCCTGTGAGGCGCGGTGGAGTTGTTTTCGCCTCGGAGGAGATCTCGCCTCTCCTACATCCAGTGACCATTTCTTGAAGATCGTCGACTTTGCCTTGCAAACGTTCGGTGCGTGCGTTGGAGTATCTTCCTTACGGGAAAAGCTTCTTAGTATCTTCTTAACGCGAAAGGCACCATGAGCTCGTTGTCAAGTTTTTCGAAATTTCTCTTGAGTGCATTGTAATTAAACAAGAGAATCCTTTGTTTGAATGTTCAGAATTTTGAAAAATAGTCTCTAAATATACAGGGTGTCTCAACAAAGTATAATCATTCTTAGATTGACGATTACCACATTTTGTTTTTTGGTTCAGATGCAACTGAGCTAATGCTGATGATAGTTTGTTTTCTCTCCCACTAATTGTGACTCAGGTTCAAGCCCACGATTTGTGATCGAATTCACTTGTAACACCAAACTTTAATAGTTTGTTTCCTCGCCTTCTAATTGTGACTCAGGTTCAAGCCAATTCGACGCGTGGATGGGAGCATTCCGGTGGGACGGACGCTGGGAGTACGTCCGGGACGGCCGCAGCCCGGGCCCGTACGGCCAGGGGGACTGGGGGTCTGAAGACCCGGACAACGGATATGGTGAGCTCTGCTCTCGTCTCACGCTTTTCAAAGGAAAAATCATCCTGGGGGACTTGACATGCAGCAGGAAATTTCAAAGTATCTGCGAAGTTTTCTTTTGAATGAAAAACTCAGTGATGCTCAATTTTTGTTCCTTTTGGTTGTCTCCACATGTTTTAGTGGAGATGCAGTAACTAATTTATTTTCGTTTGAATGATTAACTCAATTATGCTGTACCTTTGTCCCGTCTGGTTGCCTCTCCCATTTTTTAGTGGATTTGCAGCTGCAAATTTATCATCGTTTGAAAGATTAACTCAGTTCTGCTCAATTTTAGTTCCTTTTGGTTGTCTACTCATTTTTTCGTGGATTTGTAGTTGCAAGTTTACTATCTTCCGTAAAGATCTCTTCGGAAAATCAAGCTCAATTTTCCATTTTATTTTAATCAGTCGTACTCTTGCCAGCTTTGAGTGAATGAAAGTGGAATGCAGCATCAAACTTCCCAGCGTTTATGCAGCTGATGAAAAAACTTAAGTCAGTTTTATAACAATGTTGGTCAATATTTGTCATCGCCTAACTTTTGCGAGAAAAAAACATGAGATATAAAAAAATCACGATACAACACATTCGAACGCTTCTCGATTTAAACTGCGTTTGTAAGTTATAATTTATTCTAAAAGAGTCTAATACAACGTCACACATTCCTGTCGCACCTTGACGAGACCCAATTCGAAAAGAACAATAATCCGAGAGCTATCAAAGGCTTAATGGAGGAATTCCCAGTTGGACTCGACTGTCCGCTTAGGTACATTTTATGGACTGCAATTGAAGATAAGTTATTGTAAGTAAGGTAGAATGTTAAAAGCCTCGCTTCATCGGACAATCACGAGCTATCATACAAGTTCTGGTATCATGATGCCCAGAATTACGCCCTAAGCGGTGAATTCTCATCTTTTATTTTATCGCTTATCGTCTGGCGAATAAAATCCACTCCACGAAATATTTTTCAGCCAATTGTAATCGATACCACATGAAACTGAACGTTTATTGCGACTTGGAGCATTTCACTCGCGTGGAAAATTGAGTTGTCCGGAGACGACGAGGCACTACCATTCAATGGCTGCCTCCATTTGCTATGTTACTTGAGGTCTTAAAATTATCTGCTAGAAGTCCAAGAAATGACACGATGACTATTTAGTTTCGCTAACGTTTCGTGTACGGAAAGCATTGACCCAGGTCATGTAGGTGGCCATTACAATTGAGCCATAAAGTCTGGTCTGACCCTACTGATCTAATTTCCAAAGAACCTTCACGTCTGAAAATGTCAGTGACTAAGGGATTGGGCTGGTGTCGTACAGGTGAAAAGGTACAAGTTACTGGCAATGAAGTCTTTTTTTCTGCGTCTCAAATTTAAAACAAATTTCTTATCCGAAAATGGTAATCGTAAGTTTACATTCATCCTATTCCAACAACTTATACCGACAAATTTAAACTTTTAAAGTTCTGTGAAATAGATGAAAACTGTGGAAAAAAACTGTTTAGATCAAGGGTATTTCTGATATGCTTTTAGTTTTATATTTTACGCTACAATAGAAATCTAATACATTGAGCAGTAGACTAATATCTCCTCAATCTCTTTTCAAATGTTTCATTTCATTAGTTATAGGTTGAACGTCATCGTCTTAACAAGAAGTCCCGTGGGATGTTAAAGTAAGTAAATAAATTCCAAGAAGGCGACCGTCATATAACTATGTACATGTTAGAAAACAGTACATTTTCTTTAACACAGATGTGCATTTATATCATACATACGATGTTTTCTCGGAAATTGCTTAAAAAGAGGGACTCCATGAAATGAGGGTCCTATACTCGAGGAAATGAGAGCTCTACTCTAGGAACTGGGGGCCGAAAATTTAATTTATTTAAAAGAAATTTATTTATTATTTCTATTACCTGCCTAAACGAGAACAAAATGACCCAATCTAAGCTATTCTAATCTTGCTTGAATTAATTATATAAAAAATTATTGGGGGGCTTTTAAATTAATTATTTAAAAAACCATAGGGGCTTTTTTGACAAAGTGAAGTCATTTGCGACGTTATAATGATGCCAGCTGGCTGTTTCATAGGCCATTTTATTTTTACACTTTTAAATTATTTCCTTCGGGTAATTAAAATTACTTCTTTGAAAATATTAAATTAATTTATTTCGAATTCACACTGAAAATTATGTATTTAATAATGAAAGTTAACGAGGGCCAAAAATTGCCCCAATTTCGATCGAAAATTGTTGCTTCATTCTGATTAATTATTGTAACATAATATTCTTCATGTATGAGTTAAACTTTTGTCAATTTTGGTGTAACACTAAGATCGTTTGCATTTTTATTTGAAAGGGCTTTTATGCCAGACTGTTTATCTTAGTTACAAACAAATCCAATACTACTAGTATTTTTTAGGATTTCATAAATACTTTGTTTTTAAAATTGATTCAATAATATAGCACTTATCAAATGTATTTTAGGCCCCAAATATAAAAATCACCTCGTAGAACTTACATTCCGAAATGAAAACGTTGATTGACAAATTGCTGTTGTTAATCATTGAGTTTAAAACCAGCTACCGCGATGAAAATAAAAATCAGAAAGTGTGTGTCCGCGCTTTGACGCTTTAGTCGTTTTTAGTCGTGCGTCTGGCGCACAGGAGGGCGTTCCCTAAGTGCTGACTTAAGAAATCAAGTGCAAATGTTTCAATCAATCAGTGATTCAAGTGATTTCTTTCTGTGCGTGCGTGTGAGCTACTCGTCCTAGAATATCACAGCTCACGGCTTCACCAAAAGGTAATGCAACAAATTCCAATCCACATTTCATTTTTTTTCAAAGGACTTCAATGCGAAGTAATTTTAAGTGTAAAAGGAAAATCTGTTTCATCTTTTTTATATTAACCTAGCAGTTACAATGCATGAATATGCTAGCAAATAATATCTATTTGATTACAAGCAATGATTAGAAATTTTAAACTTAAAAGATGTGCTTTTGACGGACTTGATTGAGCCGATCAGTTGTTAAGATTTACTCGTATCGCAGGACTTTTGCAAGCTGAAGGAAACAGCGCAACCTCGTTGTGGGAAGAAAAACATCTCATTTAGTGTTGGCTGAGAGAAAAATAGGGCGTAGACATGATACGCAAGTGGATATAAAATTGACTCGTAGCACAACACTTTGACTGCGATGTTGGCCCTACTTGATCACTGAGGGAGTTTTCACTGTGCTGCTGACCAACCAATAATCAAAAACTCAATTTAAAAAAAATACCTAATCAGAACTAAATGAAAGCGAGTTAATGTTTGGTATTTCAACATTGCTTACTATAACTGACTTTATTTAAATTTGAAATAAACTTCAGTTTTACTTGCGGCAGTCAAAGTGTTAATAGAGCGAGTAATTTCGATGCCTAGGTACTGAAGATGTAGGTGATGTTCTTAAATGGTAGAAAAATTCTTCACTTAACACGTTGACTCCTAAGTGGTACATATGTGTACCACGAGGTAAATTTCTCATTTACGTACCGGAATGTACAAATAACATTTCAACTATTTTACTACCTTTTCCGAAATAAAATTTAGAGTAAAAGGTAGTACATTATGGTTCAATTGTATTCTTTACACTTTTCAATAAGGTTAAAAATGTATTAGAGCAGAAAAGCCGGTTTTTCAAAACGACATCTTCTAGCCTAACCAAACTGGCTGTGAGCAACCGCACAGTCGGAGTCAACGTGTTAACTGACAGAACGATCTGCTCACTAACATCTTGCGAAAACATAGCTTGTCTTGACTTGCATTTCAGATACTGAATTTTGTATCTTCGAGTGCGCAAACTGAATTAAAATTAAATAGAAGACAGTACTGTTTTGTTTTTTTGCAAAGAAAGCTTAATGTTTATAAGTGCGATAGTGCGTGAACTACCTACAGCAATTTCTGGTGACCTAATCACCAATTATTGTTAGTGTTATTGTTTGTGGTTTTATAGGTTTTTGATAGCGTTATTGAGTGCCAGTTTTGGTGAGACGATTACAATTTGCCGTCTGGCGCTGCCTAACGGCCACGCTGATTATCATTTAAAACAACATCATTAATATATAACATCAATATGATTCCAATCATTCACAACATACCCATCAGCAATAATATTAATATACTAGTTCATTACTTTACAAGCATATTTATTTCACGCATCATGTACGTTTCGCATAATTTAATGTTAGTTTTTATTCTAAAT
>JACJUY010006241.1:26465-47826 GCA_014220935.1 Platorchestia sp. MABIK | reverse complement strand
CAGGTGGTGATTGCTTCTTTGTGTGTTGCTCCTACTTGTATATGGTAGTGTGGGTTGCTGCGGAGTGTCACAGGTGGTGATTGCTTCGTTGTGTGTTGCTCCTACCGGTTTAATGGTGGTGTGGGTCGCTGCGGAGAGGCACAGGTGATGATTGCGGTACTTCTTTGTGTGTTGCTGCTACCTGTTCACGGTGGTGTGGATTGCTGCAGAGAGTCACAGGTGATGATTGTGGTGCTTCTTTGTGTGTTGTTCCTACCTGTTTACGTGCCGGTATAATAATTTTCTTGCCTTAAGCAATGAGCGTGACGGAATTCCATGTTTCCTAACTTTCGATTGCTCTTTCTAGGTTTCTCTAACCTCTTTTCATACTGGTGTGAGAATTTTCATGCATCAAGCAATGTGCGTGACGTAATCGCATAATTTTTAAACTACAAGTGCTTTGGTATAATTATTAATTTTTATTTGCTGTGCATCATTGATTTTCAAATTTTTATGGTCAACATTTATTTCATTCAACTATTCTCTTGCCTCAAATGTGTGCATAACCTAATTGAAAATTTTACTGATGGCCTTAATGTGCATTGTATTGCAACGAGGTTCATACTTGAAAAAGTCCCCTGTTCTAGTATGCAGTGATAGCATTGTAAATTTGTGTATCGTTGTCTCTCTGTGTTGTGATCGACATGACTTGCAGCTGCCAAAAAAGAAAAAGTCCCATGTTCTAGTATGCAGTGATAGCAATGTAAATTTGTGTTTCGTTGTCTCTCTGTGTTGTGACCAACATGACTTGCAGCTGCCAAGGAAGTTAGTGATGTCAGTAGAAAAAGTCCATTAGGGGCTTGGAGAAGATGTCATTGAAGGAAAAAAATGTGCTCTTATAGGAGAAAAGAAAAAGTTTGTACAGTTAGTAGGATTTTGAATATCCCGGTTCAAAGGTTGGTATTCTTTGGCCATAGCCAGTCTTAACGTAGATGTTATTTTTGATTCGCGTTTTAGCAACTATGTAACCCTAAATTCCCTTGTTATTTGCCATTGAAAAATTATTGGTCCCATTTGTACTGGGCGTTGAAAACTAATAGCAGATTCTTTGACAGTAGACTGTAACTTTTTTTGATTGAAATTTTACATGTTTAATGGAATGATATTTCACTCTTCAATGATATTTTGTAATATGCTTTTGAGGAAAATTTTGTTTAATTAAAGAAATAAAAGTTGACGTTTCAGTGACGCTGTGCAACTTGATCTCTGGCACTGGCAGGTTTGCCAGCATGCAGAACTCCCGCGACGCGGAAGAGCGACTGTTGTCTCCCACGTGCGAGTCTGAGTTCACCCCAATTCTCTCCTACAATAACTCCAAGCTCTGCAACGTGTTGGCTGCTTTCGAGATCCAGAGAAAGTTTGGTGAGGCTTGCTCTACTCCTGTGCTGGTAGTTTTCCAGGTTCTCATCGGCTTATGAGCGGACTTTATTTGCCATGAAGGCCTGTTTGACATTGGGAAAATGTGTTCTTTCTCATCACTGTTTTGAATTTACATTTTAGTTTTTTCGGGGAATGAATTCGAGTTCTTTACTGTTATTATAATCTACTCTCACTGACGAGCATGCCTAGGGCTGTTATGAAACTGAATGCATCACAGTGTTCATTGTATTCTGATGCATCACAGTGTTCATTGTATTCTGATGCATCACAGTGTTCATTGTATTCTGAATTGTCCTCAAAAGGATATTGTGAGTTATGAAAGTTTTTAAGATGTTAATATTTATTTTTTGGAGAAAATTCACTTCTCATGTGATAGTCATGGTCGTCTTTGATTGATGCTTCAATTGCTTAATTCCTTTCGTAAATTTTTTTTTTTTAATTCTTGAACTGAATCTTTAGCGACTTAAAGCTTTTTCAATCTAGAAACCTCGATCTAATTCAAAGAAAAGTCTGTCCAAATACCGACAGCATATTTCTGTACTAAAACCATTCTTCATCACCAGTTTAGAGACACTGCCTGTTCAGGAGAACATCAAAGCTCTTAGCTCTTTGCTGCATCACTGCAGTTATTTCAGGTTCTCTACTTTCTCTTCCTCACCAAATTCAAGGCGGGAAGCCTGGTGTTAAATCGGCAAACATCAAGACTCTCCCAAAGTTTTAGTGGGTAATGTTCAACATGAGTTAATTTTATTTTAATCGTTCTGTTTCATGCAGATCTTTGGTCTGTGCGGACTTGCACTTTTTGATACAGCTATTTTTTCTTCCCTGTGATACAAAGACAGGTGAACAGGACAGGACAGGTAAACTTTACATGAAGACACGAGTTCAAGTCCCCGCTACTGCGTTGTGCGTTCGCTGGCACAGGCAGTTTTTCTGCCACAGTTAAAAATCTGGAAAGACTGGAATAGGGACTAAAATTTTTTCTATTCAGTGACCTTATGTTTTACTCTCTTCCCTCTTTGGTAAAGTGAAGAATAAATAATCTTTGTGTTTCCAAACAAAACGCGTCTGTAAAATGAAGCAAACTATAAAGAAATTTCTGTAGAGAAGAGAAAACGGTTTCTTGATCTCTTGTTCTTACGAGTTTGCTCTCAAATATGGCAAATTCATCTTGTATTCATTGCAATGAGGCTTACAGATGTGGTTAATAAGGGTGTCAGCAATCGTTCTGTTCGAAAATGTGCCCTAATTGTATGCTTTTATATACATCATGATTGTTGAAACGACTGTTATAAATGCTTCAAAGTAAGTTCATTATAAATTTTTTAAAGTTTATTTCCGAGTTATTTTTTCAATTCATTGGCGTTGGTGAAAAGAGAAGTTTAGATGATGGAAATAATTCAACAAACTAGGGTTTCATCAATGAATCATTTCAATTTGAATAAAGAATCCCATATTTTATTGGATCTTGATTACCTTCATGGTTGTAAAACGATGATATGTAAGTCCCACACTTGAGATGTGTAAAAGTAGATCGGAAATTTTAAAAGCATTTATACGTTGGTCAGTTTCTCGAGACTTCTGTCATATCAGAGGGAGCATTTCTCTGTCTATGCATGCATGTGTGCAGGTTGGAGTGGTGTAAACTGCTACTCGGTGCACCCAGGAAACTTGGTCTCCAGCGGTCTCACCAGACATTCGTGGCTCTACTCTTGCCTCTTCGCTCTTGTGCGACCGTGGACTAAATCGCTGGTGAGGTGAACGCTTTGTAGGGTGTGAATAGTTTCATGTTAAAATCAATCCTCTTTCGGGCCATTGGAGAGGTAAAAAGTTCAAGTTGGCTAGGTTTGTGTATCGTTTGCTGAGGGTGTTAATAGTTTCATGTTGAAATCAATCCTCTTTCAGGCCATTGGAAAGGTAAAAGGTTAGGGTTATCTAGGTTTGTGTTTCGTATGCTGTGGGGACTAGCACTCACACGGGAGATACTGTTATCGACTTCAGCAATTGATTGACCTTATGGACCATTTGTGCCCACATTTTTTCCTTCAGAGCTCCTACCTTCTTCAGTATCTTTTCTTCCTCTTTACTCCAAACTTGACGTTACAATGCGCAGGGTATCTTGCGGAGAGCGCACCTTGTACATAGATTCACAGCTTCCTATAATATTCTAAATGGTCCTTTTCCATCGCTCTCCTGAGATTGCATTTCATGTCTAGGGAGGCTTCAACTAATTAGTGAAAATGATGTAGAAATTATTCAGTAAGCCATAGTGGCGAATCAATTGAAGTAAACCTCCTTCTCTTGGCTAGCTGTTTTTACGTTTCGAGACTACTCAAGGCTTACCTAGTCCTACTATGGTAATTTAGCTAGGATGGGAAGATCAGGCTGTGAGAATGACGTTGGACGTACACAGGTCACTACTGTGTGCAAAGCCCGTGCCACCAGACCTGCCTGATTTGGAAGAGTGAAAAAACGAGGGTTTGGCTTTTCGTGGGTTTTTGAAGACGTGATGCAGAAGGTGGCAGAACTTTCTGAATTTCTATTAGAGCACCTTTGACTGTTAGCTTCATGGATATACCTGTTGCTAGCAACTCAAGGGTAAATGTTTGTAAGGGTAAAATATGTTTGAAGAATAAACTTGTTACTGGCGTCATTGTGAGTAACAGTAATGAAAGGACTATGAGGAAAGTTCGGTTTGACATTCTTTTACTTTTGTTAAACTACAAAAGGAAGTTCAAAAGGCTTGGTATGAGGGTATGAAGAAAAACTTGGTTTTTAAGTGCGAATATTCAATCGTTGTTTTGTTAAGTTCTGTCAGAGGCGTGAGTGATGAGAGTAAGGTAAGGAAAATAGACGCTTCGGAGATGTGATGGTGAATGTTGTTGTTAGGGCGAAATTGATATGATCAGATGAGGAAGCAAAAGGTATAGAAGAGGCTAGTTTGCTGTGAGGATTGTTATGTGTAGTGAATTATTTGGTTTGTATTCTAGTGCATTGAGGTAGTAGAGGAAAGAAAGAAACTATTAATGTAAGAATGACCACATACGAGACAATCGAAAATGAATGTACGGAGTATCAAGACCCTGGATGACAAAGATATGTTTCAGGGTGTCAACTAGGTAGTAAAGTAGTAAAATTTGAAAAGTAGTAAAAAAAGTAGTAAAAAGTGGTAAAATTTGCCTCAGGGTAGTAAAAACTTGTGAAGTGGAATAATTGTCTGAAAATTTAAAGTAATGTTACATATGTATATAGAGTTTAAAATTTTATTTTAAAAATATTTCTCCCATAATCAAGAATTTGCCTCAGTTTATGGGAAATATTCCTGTAAAGCGGGATGTAATTATAGGATTGGAGGACACAAAATAGAAAAAGGTTCTAAATTTTTTTTGCGAATTACTAAAATAGTTAACTTTTTCTGCTCATTCAGTTTGATCTGAAAGTTATCAAGTTGTTTTGTGATGGAAGGTTCATTTGAGCCATTTCATTATTAACAAATTTTTGAGAGAAAACAATAAAAAAACGGCTTTCGCTTTGATGCGGTAATCGAGGTTTCATAAATCGTATAAATATAAATTTAAAAAAAATGTAATACCAATGACGATGCATTATTAAAAACACTTCTATTAGTGCGCACTTACATTGAAATTAGGAACTTGCAATATCAGGGATTAAAATTGAAAATAATATAAGGATTTAAAAATTGACATTTATGACTATGAGGTCCACATTTTACATCGTTTAATCTAACGTATCAAATATGCAAATAACCGATCTCGGGAAAAATGAAATAGCCAAGCTACGCACTTTCTCGTGGAAGTGTATCAAGTGGCTTTGATTGAAATACGTTTGTAAAGTAAAATAATGTATAGTTTATTGCGAATTACGATCCTTTAAATGTAAAACGTATTGTGAACTTTTTCTTTTAAATTTTATGAATAAACATCAAATACCTAGCCACAATTTTTGAATAGGTTGTTGTACTTATCACTAAATAACGATTACATTTTATTGGATTTCTTCTTTAGTGGAAGCTGTTGCCTATGGAATATATAGCATAGTTGGCATAATAATTGTTCTTTTTGTGCACTTGATACTCACATATTAGAGTATTTTATTCACAAACGTAAGCACAGAAATAAAAATTTTCTCAACTAGCTTTTAGAGACTCCTGCTGCAATTTCAGATGAGTAAGTCCTGAAGCAAACTTATTACATCTCGATTCCTCCTAATGAATAATGTTTAATTCAAAGTCATATATTTGGCTGGTAAAATCTTTATTATCATAAACTTGATGTAACCTACCAATTCTTATTCAAAGACAAATATTCTCACACTTCAAGATGTTGCGGCAGGATAGAAACATTGCAATGACGTTAAAGGAACTTCTCCGCAGTTCATTTATGTCCAGAAAGTGTTTTTTTGGACCTGAGTTTGATTGTGGGCAGTATTATCTTTGAAAAGACTGGAGTTTATTCTGTCCTCTTCAATGTTGGGAAACAACGATTTACTGTAACTATAATTTTTTTCTCTGGAAAAAATTACTTCTTCGTAAAGCGGAAAGTTTTCTCTTTCCAATGACGTTAATTTATGTCCTAATACTGAAAGAATTATGCTATGAAATTATTTTTTAACACAATGTGTAATCATTTGAACGAGAGTTCAGTTCCTTTGAAGTTTCTTGTGGCAGTCATGGCGATTCAGCTACCTCCAGGATGTCCCCTCAGGGGGATACAATTATTGTATCTATGGGAATTAGTGCTTCCAGGGGGAAGAAGTGAGGGCCCGAGCTGAGAGTTGGGTAGGCCTTCTTTTAGTAAAAATAATTTATTTTTCTATTTGAAGGACCAATTTTTTCGGTTCAGTGCTGTCCTGTTTATTTTCAGCACCTACTACTTTTTTCTTCAACTTTTATCTTGTTTTATGAACTTCTTTCCCAACTTACTGTTTCTATGCCCATTCTGCATAGATTCCGCATTCCCGAATATCCACACTAAATGGTGCCTTCCTCCTTCCTCTCTTTGATACGCTCTTTTTTTGTAGCGGTTAGGGAGGCTTAAACTAACCAAGGATCTAATCTATCTCCAGGATGTCGTCAACGAAGCATGGTGATGCTCCATCTAATCAAAGTTCATTCTTTTACTATACATAGTAAAGTTACATGAAATTTTCGTGATTTGTTCCGTGATATGACATGTTAATAACCTATTTGTTAACATTATTGATCGCAATTAGGGTGCCGATTTAGATTTTGAAGTTTGATAGAAATAGTTCACAAACTCATGTTTCCGAAGTGCCATATTGTTTGGTCATGACCAAATTCCCCGATATTCTACCCTGCTGTAAAGGGATCTGACAATCTACTAGTTCCAGTCAGTTTATTTTTTCCAAATGATGAACTGTTGTCCTTATATTTGAAAGATGTTAAGGGGGTCAACCTGGCGATTGTTAAATTTTGATTCGATTCGTTTGAAATTTGGCTAGTATTTGTATATGTTGAAAAAAGTCATATTTTACTCATGTAACTTATTCAATTTAGGCCTTTTTTTAAAAAAAAAATACGAAATATTGTTTTTTTGGTACATTTTTATGGGTTTTTCAAAAGAATAGAAGTCATTGAATTTTTATGCTAGAACAAAACCAAAGACAGTTTTAGAATCCTTGAAGGATTGCAAACAAAGTTACGGTCTCAAATTTTTCATTTGAAACTTTTCGTTTTTTTATATGCGATATTTGATCACTAACTAAATATACACTAATTTTAGGTTTTGAGCTATGCTAAAAAAAATTAAATGTACAATTGAGAAATAAGGGAGCATAACTTTGTTAGAAATTTTTCAACGATTTTAAAACTGTCTTTGTTTTTTCCCTAGCATAAAAACTCACTGACTTCTATTCTTTTGAATGTTGAAAATAAGGGTTGTTAGTAATAAAGCATAAATAAACTTTTATCTGAACTGTAATATAATGGACAATTTATGTAATTGAATACTGTTTTCATTTTTATTTCGATAATCTCCATGCATAACTTCATATTCACACTGAATTGTAATTTACAAGCAAGGAAAGAAAAAATTCTTTTTAGAAAAATTATGAACTTCTATACTTGTAGTCTGATTCTTATGACATTTGACTATAAAATGCAATTTTTAAAAAGAAACACAATTTTACCATTCATTTTTTTGATTCAGGCCTTAGTTTTTTGAAAAAATCCCCTAAGGGGTATACAACTATTGTATCTATGGGAATTAGCGCTCCCAGGGGGAAAATGTGAGGGTCTGAGCTCAGATTTAGGTAGGCCTTCTTTTTGTTAAAATAAAATGTTTTTGTTATGTTAAGGACCATCTTTTTTTTGGTTCACTGCTGTCCTGTTTTTCAGCTCCTACTACTTTCTTCTTCAACTTTGATCTTGTTTCATGAACTTTTTTCTCAACTTACTGTTTCTATGCTTTTTCTGCATAGATTCCTCGTTCCCTTAACTCCATACTAAATGGTGCCTTCCTTCTTCCTCTCCTTGGATCGCATCTGTTGCGTATAGGGAGGCCTAAACTAACTAATAATAAAATCTTTTTAAAAAATTTGACGTATTGGGTTTTTAGTTCATTTTTATTGATATCTCAAACGAATAGAACTCATTGAGTGTTTTTACTAGAACAAAACCTAAGACAGCTTTAGAATCCTTGAAGCATTGTAAACAAATTTACGCTTTCAAATTTTCCTATTCTCGTTTTGTTTTCTTTTCATATGGGGTTGAAAATTCAGGATTGATCCCCTTACACTCCCCTGGGGGGGNNNGGGGGGGGGGGGGGGAGGGATCTAGTGTCCGTAGCGCCATAAAATTTTAGGGCCGAATAGTCCACAACCTTAGGGTCCTTTTTCAACAACAACAACAAAATTGCTCGTCGGACCGACAGGGGCCTGGGTTGACCCCCTTAAGGCAAGATCTTCGCCAAACATTTGTTGGAGTTCATTTAGGACGAGGTACCTTAGGAATTTAGGTTACTTTTTTTGCAGTAATGCTTTGGTTGCTCTACTTAGTATTAAGAAACTTGGAGCTTTTTTTTGTACTTGTGGTATTGCGTATACTATTGACTCAAATTACTCATTATAGGCCGATTACTTACATCTGGACATTTGGACAACATTCATTATGTAAAAAATGGGTAGTAAATTTTAGCTGTTGAAGGTAGTAAAAAGTAGTAGAAGTAGTAAAATTTGGAAATTGAATATCAGTAGACACCCTGTGTTTGTACAGTTTTATGTTTGAAATTTCTGGGAGCTTCTCTAAATGCTACTCCACTTAAAGTTTCGTAATTTGATTATGATTTTTTTATCCTAGCATCGTTTCTAATTTGGTCGGTATGCTGACCAAAGTTCTAAGTTAAAAAGATTTATAATAAAAATAAAAAAATTAAGCGAGTTAAAGGCCAATTAGGCAGTCCTGGCTCTGGAAATTACCTCCTGGCTTCAAGAGGTAAGGAGACGTGGAGGTGAACACATTTTATGTGGGAACACATCTTGGGAATACATTTTATGTAACCGTAGAGGTTTAAAATGTTAAATAGTTTAATGTAATTAAACATGTGTGCTTTTTATTAGGGATATACCAAATGTTTTCCATGTTCTCTCCTAGAACTTGTTATATTCTCTCCTAGAATTTGTCTTATTCTCTCCTAGAATTTGTCTTATTCTCTCCTAGAACTTGTCTTTTTCTTTCCTAGAACTTGTCTTATTCTCTCCTAGAAGTTGTCTTATTCTCTCATAGAACTCGTTTTATTCTCTTCTAGAATTTGTCTTATTCCCTCATTGAACTTGTCATATTCTCTCCTAGAACTTGTCTTATTCTCTCATAGAACTCGTTTTATTCTCTCCTAGAACTTGTCTTTTCCCTCCTATTACTTGTCTTATTCTCTCATAGAACTCGTTTTATTCTCTCCTAAAACTCGTTTTATTCTCTTCTAGAACTCGTTTTATTCTCTTCTAGAGCTCGCTTTATTCTCTTCTAGAACGCGTTTTATTCTCTTCTAGAACTCGTTTTATTCTCTTCTAGAACGCGTTTTATTCTCTTCTAGAACGCGTTTTATTCTCTTCTAGAACGCGTTTTATTCTCTTCTAGAACGCGTTTTATTCTCTTCTAGAACGCGTTTTATTCTCTTCTAGAACGCGTTTTATTCTCTTTTAGAACGCGTTTTATTCTTTTCTGGAACGCATTTTATCCTTTTCTGGAACGCGTTTTATTCTCTTCTAGAACGCGTTTTATTCTCTTCTAGAACTTGCTGAACAATGTTGACGATTTGTGTTTAATTCAGTCTGGGATCTGTTAAAGCTTTGTCGTTCATTCTATAATTTGAAGAAAAGATTATGGTCATCATGACTATTGAGAAGTGAAATTTTTGAGGAGTTATTTTTAGGCGCGTGGGGCACTAGCTCAAGCTGGTGCGTTCTTTAGCACCTATTGTTGTAATGTGCCTTTATTATTTGCTCTTTATAGTAAATTTAATCTTTGTTTACTTTTCCTCTTCATGGTAAGTTACGAGCAGTTAGTCGTGGATTACTCAAAACTGACCTTCATTTTTTTTGTCGTAGGTTCGTCACGACACACTGGGAACTTTTTTGCATAAGTGTTGTTAGCAATTAGACTGCAAAGTGAGCCGCCGGTGTGCACGGAGGGAATTTTCATATTACAGACCGACCAGCAGTCACAAATTCAAGTTCATAAATACTTGAAACTGAATGAAAAAGCACAATCCAGTTAATATTGGCATGTTCAAAATTGCTCGCTACAATTGACTTCAAATTTGAGTTGAATATTGAACTTCAGGTTAACCAATGGCGGTCATAATGTAAACAGAAAACTTTACTCGATGAAGCGTGTTGACAAAGGGTATTGTGTGTGCAGCAACAAGCGTGTGCGGCGAGCGTGTACTGCGCATGTAGCCCGGACATGGCGCGATGTGGAGGCGTGTACGTGAATGGTTGTCTGCCATGTCGGCCCTCCGATGCTGCACTCGACTGCGCGCTGGCCCAGCGTCTCTACAGCCTCGACTTGAGCATCATTGACAGGATTATGGGCCTTACAACCTCGACTTGAGCATCATTGACAGGATCATGGGCCCTACAACCTTGACTTAAGCATCATTGGCAGGATCATGGGCCCTACAACCTCGACTTAAGCATCATTGACGTGAGCATCATTGACAGGATCATGGGCCCTACAACCTCGACGTAAGCGTCATTGTCAGGATCATGGACCCTACAACCTCGACTTCAGCATCATTGACAGGATCATGGGCTCTACAACCTCGACTTAAGCATCATTGACAGGATCATGGGCTCTACAACCTCGACTTAAGCATCATTGACAGGATCATGGGCTCTACAACCTCGACTTGAGCATCATTGACAAGATCATGGGCCCTACAACCTCGATTTGAGCATCATTGACAGGATCATGGGCCCTACAACCTCGACCTAAGCATCATTGACTGGTTCATGGGGCCCCTCTGCCTCTTTATCCTTAAGGATCATGTGACCCTCTGCCTCAGTTGTTCCTTGAGGATCATCGGATCTTCTGCCTTTGTTCTTTGATTGTTGGAAATCTGATCTGTTCCAATACGGGTATCGAAGTCGATTGGTTTTGAAATTAATTTTAATGCCGAAATTGAACAGCAAAATGAACTGTGATCTCGTGTCACTTTCTGCTTTCGTTGCCTCTTTCATTGCCCTAATTCATCCTCTACCGCTGTTGCTAGGGGTGCAACGGAATGAGGATGGTGAGGTGACAGGTGAGGAAGCGAGCTTGGATTCCTCAAACTTTATCAGACAGTAACCTAATCCTCCGCCGGAGAGGACAAGCGAATAAGAGAGAGCCTGGACTTTTCTGGGTTTATCGGCCAGTACCCGGACCCTCCGTTGTTGCGGATGCGGAGAGCAGAAGAGGTGCTGGAAGCAGAGCAAGGGGCTTTCTTGAGTGGTGAAGAGACGAGCGAGGTTGGAGCTACACAAGAGGACACCTCCGATTTTTCGGGTTTCGTAGGGCGTTACTCTGAGTCGCCATTGGAGAGAGTGTACGCCCGAAACATACAAACCTCTACTCCGACTGATAGAAGAAAGGAAATGGTCAGCGGCCGAGTGCATTTGGAGTCATCAGAAGTGAATGCAGGTGACAATGCAGGGTGTAGAGCAGAACCCTCTGAGGTTGAGGAGGAAGGACTGCCTCGGTTGAGACCTACAGGAAGGGTAGATTATTAGTGCTGATGAGAGTCCTACTGCGATACTGCCCGACTGTTTTTCCAGGGAAGTGATCATCTTGTCTGAGCCACGAAGTTGGAGATGTTGGCTGAGGTGCGGTTGGTGGTGATGGTTGCTTTCCATTGCGACCTAACCAGCTTGACACCGTTTGGATGTCCGGGTCTGATGCGCCTGATGGAAGCGCCCAACTACACAGAGATTGTAGTCCGTGCTACGGCGCACGACACCCATTTGCGTAGGAGATTTGGTACGCGGGTACTGTGCGTTTTGACAATGGTGGCTAACTTTACGTTGTATAACGAAACCCGTCACCACGCGATGGGCTATGTCGCCGTTTTTGTTGCAAGAGGGCCGCTGGGCCCAGCATCAGATGGGGCCCATTGCGGATGAACTAGCGCGGAGGCTCAATACAGCAGGTTTAACCACACTATCTTGGAGATCTCGTGCGGGCGCGGTTAGATGCTGCGCACGGGTCAGAAGGCGTGCATCTGGGACCTTGGCAGTTGGAGGCGTGGGCCGCGCTGCTCCAGAGGGCGGTGGCGATCACGGCCGACCAGGTTCGACGTTCGACCGCGGTCCATCCAGGCGAGGCGTCGCCTGCGGAACCGACGGTTGTTCCGGCGGTGCACTCAGGGGATCCACCGCATCCCGGTCCACCGGCACCTGCAAGACTGGGAGGAGAATAAGAGGCAGTGAAAGCAGGGGTTGCTATAGAATAACACAAATTTTGGCCATTGAATGTACGTGGCAAACATTGATGTAATGGCCTGCAAGGTGTGCAGTGTTTGGGTATTCATGATAGTCTTCGTACCAAATCATGAAAAGGAAGTAGTGTTGTGAAATTATTCACTACTTGTACTTTGGGGTAGCGATGTAAAATACATGGAGTGCCATACTATGATCGCCTGGCGTAAGCCACTTGGAAGGCATAGTTAGAGGCTGTACGACTGGGATTGTTCAGGAGCATCAGGACCTTGGTACAGTGCAGTCGAAGACAAGGGGCTAATAAAGCTGTCCTCCTGCCCCAGTATGCTTGCTAGTGCTCATACCATGTTTAGGGAGTCCTCCGCCCGTTTAGGAATGTTATAGTGTAGGGTGCTTCTGTAGTGAGGGGTTGTTGTAGTCGGCGGGAGGTTGGCGATCTCGTGTAGAGAGACGGCTCCCGCAAGACGCTCCTCGAGTTTATACTTGTTCCTTCTTTTACACAAACTTAGTTTTCCTTAACGTGCCGTCACTGATACCGTAGTGTCCGGGCCTGGCTGTTCAACTGGAACAGCTGACCTCTGCCTGGCCGGCATCTTGACCAAGTTAGCCTCGTGGTAGCAGGGCAAGCAGTGCGGCTAAATTTCTGCTACAGCATCATAGATACCATTTGAATGATGCAAAAACCCTTGTATCTGCTCACTTTTGTTTACAAGCCAAAAAATATTGCTGCCATGAGAGTGGAATATATTGTTCAAGAAAATGTAACCTATCGCCAAGAAAAATACAGAATTTTTTTTCAAAACCTCTTACCTTAGAGTAAATAGTAAGACACAGATGTTGCTTGGTGGGTTCGTGTGTCTGTGACGCTCTTGAGGATGCCCAATGACCGTATCTGTGATACGAGTTTCACCGGTGCACAAGTACAAAAATATTTTAATCGTTTGTGTTATTAGGATGGATTTATTTGTTTCTCATCCTCACCTTGAAGATTTATTCTATGAAAATATCAAATTCCATAATTTTTGACGGGCCGCATACATAGTAAGCAGAAACTATGCCTTTAGTCTTACGGTGTTGTCTCTATGTTGGTATCGATCCGAGTAAATTATTTTCTGGATGTTATTTTTTGTGTCGCTGGTAAAATCTTGTGATTTTTTCATTGAAAGCTTAGCGTTGCAGGTGTTTCACTGGGTGAAATAACTTGAGCTTAAGCAGTTTTTGAATGTAAAGCTAAGCATTTGCTGGTCTTGTTTACAGGGTGAATTATTTTTGATTTGGCTATTTATTAATGAACTTTTGAGTTGGCGGTTGTTGATACACTTGGGGTTCAATTGTAGTGTCATTAGATTCTATTTCCCCACTGGAGAATAAGCAACGATTTCATTAATCTAAAAGTGTGTTAAGGACGCGTACCGAAAGCGAAAGTTATTCGGCTGAAAAGAACATTCCATTGCCAATCTGGGGTATCCATTTGACTTATATTGTACTAATTCGTTTCTTGCGACTTCGAAGTTTTATAAGATAATTTAATATTTTTACTTGCTGTACATTTTGCTCCTTCTTAAAATGTCTAGTCATTTACTTATTTGTGTACATTGGAAAATAATTAGCATAAGTTTTAAAATCGACTTTAGTGAATTGCATTTTAAAGTGTTCTTCTGATATGAAAACAGTTTTTTAATTAATTCTTTATTGTTTTATTAACTCGATTCTCCCTCAAGCCTTAGCTCTGTATTGTGGCCGAGTTAGTGAGTGATAATCTATTGTGTTCTATGTACTTCAAATCGATGGTTTTCTTTGACCCTCACACCTCAATGCTGCAAAAAATGACAATGTTCTGAACGATGTTGTGCAAAATCAGTGCCTGCAGTCATAACATATTGCTTGTGTTGCTTCGGTCTTCGTGTGACTTCATTTTTCTTTTAAATTTGATTTTTGTCATGATGCTGATGAGCTGCTAGTGTGGGGACTGCTTCGTTCTTTTCAGATGCCATTATCGCACCTTGATCATTTTACAAGCTGCAAAGCTACCTCAGTTCCTTACTTAGGTCCTAACGATCGTATTACAGGCTTAAGGTGATCGCTCCTAGCCACCTTAGGATGGGCCATAGGTGCAGGATAGTAAGATTTGTCAATATTATATTACTGGAACTGGCGTTCTCTGTGGAGATGCTGTCAATTCATTTCAGTCATAGATGAAGAACCTTCAGGACTTTCTTTTTGAGAATTGACTAGTTTTCTTTTCGGGGAAGTATGTGAAATTATCAAGTCTGAGGAAGCAGCAAATCAGTATTTGCATTTTCAATTGTTTGACGTAAATGTGAGTAGGAAGCACTAAAAATAATAGATCAGCTGTTTAGAACCCCTCAGAAAAATGTACAACTATTGTATCTAAGGGAATTTGCGCTCACAGGGGCATATGTAAGGTCCCGAGCTAAGGTTAGGCGGAGGCCTTCTTTCTATTGAAATAAAATAGGTTTCATTTTGTTTAGCCACGGACCATATTTTATCGGTCCACTACTGTCCTGTTTTTCAGTACCAACTATTTTCAACATCTATCTTCTTTCAACATCTATCTATGCCTATGGTGCATAGATCCCGCGTTCCTTTATTTACATGCCAAATGTTGCCTTTCTCGTCCCTCTCTTTGGAACGCCTTTGTTGCGGTTAAGGAGGCTTAAACTAACATCTAACCTAACCCCGAAGAAAATTTTATTGGTGGAAATTTTAATCCAAACGTCAGTATAGCTCGGTATCTAGGATATGCTTGCTGATTTTTTTGCTCTAGGCATAAATTTTCCTTGCAGCTAAGGTTAACATGCGCGCTAGAGTCCGCGTTCTCACCGCGTGCCACGGTAAAGGAAACAAGGTAGGTTCAAACCAGTCTATTTTTCGTTGACGGTGTGGTTTTGCTGACGTCACGGCAACGACCCAATAGCAGCGCTCATATTGCATCTGGTAGCACTGCTACCCCCAAATCTGGCTCCACTATTGGCCTAACGATATGGCGTTTTGGTGACGTCATAAAGTTTGTTTGAAATAGTCTTTTTATTGGCTAGCCGAACAAGAGGAGGTATAATTTCTCCCATAGAAACGACCCTACCTTGTTTCCTCCACCGTGGTCCGCGTTCTCACGGCGTGCACACAACTCAGGGGGGCTGTGTGACCAGCCTATGGGACGTGGCCATCCCAAGTTACCCTTGCCTGTCTCTTTGTTGTCCCGTGCTATCTTATTAATCGTAGAACTACCAAATTTTTTGGGTCTTGAATGAAAGTTTACGATAACTTCTCTTTAATTATCATAAATGAAACCTGGTAAATGTGAACTTTTCATCGAAGTAATACAAAAATAAAAAGGATGTAAGTGATGTCCTAATGTCTTTCAGAAAGGACGGTGGTCGATATAGGGTTAAAAGATAAAGTTATTTATTGATCACTCCATCTTGCAATCGTGATTGTAATTTGAATGGTCTTTTACCTTTCACGTCAGGTGATACCACTATTGTATCTACGGGAAGTAACGCTCTCAGGAAGAAGATGTGAGGTCCCAAGCTGAGAGGTAGGCAATTCTTCTGTTGAAATATGAAATTATGTTTTCCTCTGTTCTACTTTTGTTCAGTTCACTGTTGTGCTGTTTTTCTGTAGTTACTAATTTCATCTGCAAATTTTATTTTGTTTCATTAACTTGCCTCCTATTTGCTGTTTTTATGCACTGGGAAAATTGTGTGGGAACACGCCTTGTGCACAGGTTTCCCACTCTTTTGACTCCGTACTAAATGCTTCTTACTTCTTCTCTTTGGAACAACTTTGTTATGATTAGGGGTAACAACTAACTTATTAAATGTGACCCAATTTTTTTCTCTTTAGCTAGGGGATTTGCAAATCCTAGTTTATTTAGTGAGGCTCTCGCTCTAACTACTCATACACCCTCTAACGTGGCTAGCAATCACCAGAGGAGCTGCTTATCATGAAAAACTCTGTATCGTTTTGTGGTTTTGAACATGCAGCTTCTTTCCCAGCGCTCTATTCATTGCCCCACTGGGAAGAAGCGCTCATCTGTACTTCTCATGTTTTTTTCTGATGTTGCGAGGCAAAAATAACTAATATTTTCCAGATCCTGAAGTCCAAACTTCAGTATTTTTTATTTTTCCTTTTCCATAGCATCAAATTTTGTAAATCATGTTTTAACTCTCGGTTTGCAATGAAGTCGAAAATTTTTTTACTTATGTTCAGTGCTGCTAAAATGTTTCCTTTATGGGAACATTTCCTACTACTAGATGCCTTCGTAGTTTATCCCTCACTACAAACGACCTCATAGCCTTCATAACCCTGCAGGAGGTGCTGTCATTTTATCCATGATATAATGAGGGAAAGATGTGAGGTCATGAGTTTAAAGGTTAGGTGGACCTTTTTGATGAAATGAAGCGATTCATTTTTCTTACATGGACCATCTTTTTTCGGGGCACTGCTGTCCTTTTTCCTGCACGTAAAACTTTCTCCTTCAACTGATTGTTTCATAACTTCTTGCCATCTTGCTTTTTCTATGTGCTGGGTGTGGAGACACGCCTCGCGAATAGATTCCCCGCTCCTTTAATTCCAAACTGGGTGGTGCCTTCCTCTTTAAAACCTCTTTGTTGTTGTTAGGGAGACCTAAATTTAAATCTTGCTTTTTCTATGTGCTGGGTGTGGAGACACGCCTCGCGAATAGATTCCCCGCTCCTTTAATTCCAAACTGAGTGGTGCCTTCCTCTTTAAAACCTCTTTGTTGTTGTTAGGGAGACCTAAATTTAATTATTCTCGAATTTAATTCTTTCTGGCATCAGCAGTAATGACTTATGTCATATTTACTATTGGTAGTGAAGTTCTTTCATTTGTTCCCGTTCGTTTTTATCTAGGCCAATTATACCCAAGTGCTGTGGTCTACGTTGAAATACGAATGAGCTCGTTTGATGGTATGTTTGTTCTACACTTTGTATGCATTTTCTTGTGATTTGGTTTTGATGTACTGCTCTTTTTTTTGTCAGACACTATCGAGTAGCGCTGTCTGGATTTTGTGGGATTTGTCTTCGATTGATATTTTCTTTTTTGTCAGACACTATCGAGTAGCGCTGTCTGGATTTTGTGAGATTTTTTCTCGATTAATATCGTTTTCTTTTTTGACAGATACTATCGAGTAGCGCAGATTTCCAATATGTTTAAATTTCACACATTGGCGGGGCACAGACACTGCATGCCAATTTCTCACTCCCACATTAGAAGTTTGACAGTATTATTTAAAATGAACGCAAGCTTAGGCTTGCACAGTGTTCCTTCACATGAGCTCAATCAATTTTCAGTACCCCGTACGATGTGTCGAAAGTCACAAAAATATTCTGTGAATGAGTCTTGCTACATCAGACGTAACTCGAGTTCTAATGTCAAAAAACCTTCATTTGATGTTTCAATGGTGAAAAAATTCCCTTTAGAAGGAAATGTACAACAGAATACCGAGAACAAACCAGGAGCAACTGGTGCTCCAAAGCATAGGAAAAACCGATCTTCTCCACGCCCTGATCGTTTGTACAAACACACCGAGTCATCGGTGGATGAATCATTCCTGCAAGACTTGATAAGTGACTACGAGGTACACAAAGGTGCACTGTTCAAAGATACTCTCGCGTCTCCACCACATGACGCATCCCACGGGAGTGCCACAGCCGAGGCGAGCAGCGCAAAAGAGTCAAAAGCTCGGGACGATGCGGAAGTGTTTGGCGCGGTGGCAGGAGTGCTCAATGAGGTGCCTGATTTTGAGGCGGACGAAGAGGACGAGGAGAAGCTGGCTGTGCTCCCGCCCTTCAACATGCGTGAGCGTCAGGAAGAATACACCGAGAAACTACAGGCTCTTTGTAAAGAAGGGAATGTGAGTTTTGCTTTGTTTTCCTACGAGTTTTTGAGTTGAAGAAGGAAATGTGAGCTTAGCTTCGTTTTCGTACGAGTTTTCTAGTTTCAAAAGGAAATGTGAAACGTTTTGCTTCGTTTTCGCTAGAGCTTTCTAGGTTCACAAGAATGAGTTTCTTTGTGTTCTTTCTATTTCGCAAGATTATAGTTTGAGTGTTCCTTCTTGGAAGTTCAGAATTTGAAAGAGGGTAAGATTAGTGGTTTTTCATGCCTAAGTGTCTGAACTTGATGTTACACACCTCTTTACTTCAAAGTGGACTGTCTTCTGCCTTCACTGTAGCGTAAAAACATCCTTTCTTCATTCTACTCGAACTTAGCTTCAATAGCTGCACTACCTCTGGTGCTCGAAATGGTAAGGATATAGTTTGTCAAACTGAGCAATCGATTCACGTCGTGCCTGTGTAGATTTCTCCTAAGAGCTATAGAATTTACTAGTTAACATCAAGTGGCACTTCAAATTGATTTGTAAAACCGACTGCGTTTTGTGCCTCAACATAGTGGTTGATGGTAAGAGTTTAAGAGTTAAGAGTTTAAGAATATATAAGAGTTAGGAGTTGTATTCATTTCCACTCGAAACTGCTGCCCTTCTGTGTTGCAAGAATGTACATCAGTATACAATCCTTGCTTGATACCCTTGTATTCGAACAAGGCTTTAATGTTATCCATTACGACAATTTGTTTTCAGGAATTCACTATCCAATTTTTTTAACGGCATCAAAAACTGTTAGTGATCTTATTGTGCTATTATTCTGTTTCACGAACAACTTCATTTATGAACTTGCAGTTGAGAGGAGCCTTCACTATGCTGGAGGAGGAGATGCGTGAAGAGAAGGTGAAGCCGAAGGCCTACCACTACAGGATCCTCATCGGCGCCTGCGCCAAAATTGGTCTCGTTGACGAGGCCTTCAGGCTCTTTGCCCAGGTACCCTTGTGGAGGCGGGCGCTGACCTGGGTTATTTTGAGTGTATTCATAACCCGCTACCGTCTCCATTGATCATTACGTCCCCCTCAGGGGGATTGATTGATTGATTGATTGATTGTAAAAAAGTTTTAGCCTCCCTATACCACAACAACGATGTTCTACGAGAGAAGGATTGAAGGCACCATTTAGTATGGAGTTAAGAGAACGCAGAATCTACGCACTAGGTGCATAAAAACAGTAAGCTAAGAAAGACGTTTATGAAACAAGATAAAAGTTGAAGAATAAAGTTGTAGGTGCTGAAAAACAGGACAGCAATGAACCGAAAAAAAATGGTCCGAAACAAAATAAAAAACCCATCCTATTTCAACAAAAAGAAAGCCTACTTAACCTTCAACTCGGGACCTCACTTGATCCCCCTGGGACCGCTAATTCCCATAGATATTATAGCTATACACAAAGAAACGTTGCTGTCCGGTTCATTGCTGACTTATAACTATTGTATCCATAGGAATTAGTCCTCCCAGGGGGAAAATATCTGAGGGCCTGAGCTGGGAGTTATGTAGGCGTTCTTTTTGTTGAAATAAAATGTTCTTCCTCACGTTAAGAACCATCTTTTTTCGGTTCACTGCTGTCCTGTTTTTCAGCACCTACTACTTTCTTCTTCAACTTTTATCTTGTTTCATAAACTTCTTTCTCAACTTGCTGTGTCTATGCCCCTTCTGTACAGATTCCGTGTTCCCTCATCTCAATGATGCCTTACTCCTTCCTTTCTTCGGAACGCTTTTTCTTAGTGGTTAGAGAGGCTGAAACCAACATCTAATCTAATCTGTTGGCAGCTGAAGAGCCGAGGCTACCCCCAAAAGCCGCTGCTGTACTCGTACCTGTTCATCGCGTGCACCAACTCCAAGGACCCAAGCGAGCATCTCCAGCGCATCACGGACCTCAGAGCCAAGATGGCGGAGCAGCAAATCCAGCTGTCGATGATGACCTACCACGCCATGATTCTTGGTAAGCCTGCCTCTACCCAGGCAGAAATTTTCAACGGAATTGTAGTGAGAGTTTCCCGCATTGTTACTGAATGTGTCATTCGAGCAAAGAAGTTTCCCGTTGCGGACAAATGGTGCATTATGGTGTAGAAGTTTCCCGTGTTGGTACCAAATGGGGTATTATAGTCAGTCTCCTATATTATCGCAAAATGAAGAATTAGAGCGAAAAAGTTTCCTGATATGTCGTCAAATAGGTCATTATGGTGAAGTAGTTTCTCGTATTGTCCTCAATTGAGGCATTATCAGAAAGAAATTTCATGTATTGTTGTTGAGTGGTCATGTATTCACGGTTGACGAAAATATACTTTAGCGCCCCTCATATCTCACTTTTATAAAACATGTAGCGGAAGGCGACTAGAATTTTTAAAAATATTTGAATGGTCTCTAAATTTACATGCGATGTGTCTCATCATTTCCCATCATATAGTCGCCCAGGCGTTTCCAGTTTTAGTTGAATTGTATTTTACTGAAGAACAAGTAGCTTTAAGCGGTTAGACTATCTTGACTCCAGTGGCCGCGGTGGAGTTGCAGATGAAGTTGTCTGATGTACTACAGAGCCATGCATTTTGGGGAACATGTATTGTTGCCCAGGTGATATTTTTTCTGTTCCGTGCTAAATGAAATGTTCATTTCTAAAGAACAACTACCTTAACTCTTTAACGTCGCACTTTTTCTACTCATATTACCGTTATCACACTCCCCTCGCGCCATCTCGCCCTTGTCGCGGGGAGGGGGCTTGCGTGCCTTTATGATGCCCAGGGCTGTGCTGCCCAGGTGCAACCATGGCAGAGTGGCCTGGGTTGAGGGGTCAGACGAAGAGAGATGACAGCATGTGACCACCCTACTGACTTGGACCTTCTATATGGATATGTGCTGATTTCCTCTCTTCGGATGACCTGGCCTTCTCCTGGATCACGCTCTGACCTCTCCTTGGGGGCTGGCAGGAGCCTAGGCCCGTCCTGCCAGTTTAGAAGTCGCATACGGTGAGGGCTAGTGGGATGGGCGGCTGGGTAGGTGGGGGGTTGCTTAAACGTCCTTGACGTGCGGGAACGCGTCTTTGACTAGTCAAGCGCATCAACCTGCT
>JACJUY010006241.1:2145-21147 GCA_014220935.1 Platorchestia sp. MABIK | reverse complement strand
TGCTTCCGTGTAACGATGTGAATTTCGTATTATTGAACTGTGAGATCTACGGCGCGATATAGTACGAATTATTGAAGCGCTAGCAAATTAATGCTAATACTACTACTACCGTTATCACAACCACCGTTACTAAATTGGCGCCGGCATCAGGCAGTCACCGATCTCAGGATGAGGAAGGAACTGCCACTCGGCAGTGAACTCCAAAGAACACATTAGGGAACTAATTTAGCAAGAAATACAATATCTTGAGGCTGTTATCGGGCGGTAAATGGTCAAGTGGTACGATGACTGTAATATTTGTGGACACATCTGCTTTGTACAGATTGTTCGAATAATAAATTTTTCATTTCAGATAAGTCTTTTCTTTAATTGCTCTGTTATCACAATCTTATTGTATGGTGAATAATCTGCATCTAAACGTGAGTAGGGTGAGGAGTAAGTAAGTGAAGTATAAGCTCAATGTGTAGAAGAGTTTTCCGTGCAACTTTTTCTACCCGTTTTCTCTATCTGCTACTATCAGAGGAGCTACTTTTACTATGATAAAAATACCACGACTGTGGGACTGGAATTGAACCAGAACCTTCAGAGCATGATTCGTCCTGCGAAGATGAACACTCATTATGAAATTGATTTGCAGGTTATGTTGCCGACAAACACGAAATTTATTTGGCAATATTGTGACATTCAGTTTAAAATAATTTAGTCTACATTTTTCTTATCGTAAGGGGAACATTCGAAGTCGCGAGTCACAGTAAATGATGACCTGTGCAGGGAGGTGGGACAAATCAATTTCTTTGTTTGTGCTTGTAAAATTTGGGATTGGCGGTCACTTGCTTTTCACGTTATTATGTGTTTAATATTTGAAACTTGTGTATTCCAGCAAACACGTCAGACAGGTTTACTATTCGTATTCATTACACTTTTTAATGGTGACACTACAAAAGAGCGCTGTTATAAACGGAAAATTGCCTTACTTTACACGTTATTTCAACTAAATTAATGATATGCATCTAAGTGAAACTAATACAGACAAACACTCGGTATTTTTAGCGTTCGGTCGATGTGGTGCCCTGGAGACAGCTTTTGAATTATTCGACGAGATGCTCTCGTCTTCCAAACGCATGGTGACGACGCGCACCTTCAACTGCCTCATGACGTCTTGCATTTCTGACCGGGAGGTTGGCTTTCGCTACGCCATCGAGGTAAGTCTTTGTCAGTGTAGTGTGCGATAATCTGAAGTGTTTGTCGAGCTGTACAATTTGTTTCAGGATCATGGTGCGATAATTAAAAGTGTTTGTTGAGATGTACAATTCGTGTTTCAGGATCTTGGTGCGATAATCTAGAGTGTTGCCGAGCATGATTTTACTGTACAATTCGTGTTTCAGGATCATGGTTTCTGTTCCCCGAGGGGTACAACTATTGTATCTATGGAAATTATGTTTCCCAGGGGGAAAATGTGAGGTCCCGAGCTGAATGTTAGGCAGGCATTTTTTTTGTTGAAATGCAATAGGGTTTTGTTTGGTTATGGACCATCTTTCTTCGGTTCACTGCAATCCTGTTTTTTAGCGCTTAGTACTTTCTTCTTCAACTTCTATCTTGTTTCATGAACTTCTTTCTCTAACTTGCTGTTTCTGCCCGCACGGGTCTTGTGTGGAAACATACCTCGGACTTAGATTTCCCGTTCCCTGAACTCCCTGCTCAATGGTGCCTTCTTCATTCCTCTTTTTGGAACACATTTATTGTGGATTGAATGGCTTAATCTTATCTAATTTAGTATTGTAGTGTTCTGTAACCTTTGCATAATCTTCTCTCTCGAGTATTAATTTCAAAGAACTTTAGCATTTTTGACGAAAAAGTCGTGAATTACAAAGCAAAAATTAGTGCGCTGAAGGTGATGGTCAGAAATTTGTGCTAAAAAATAGGAGAAAAACAACTCCCGTGGATCGATGAATTTTATTCGATTCTGACGCGTTCATTTCAAGTGAATCACATCAATAATGTTGAGCAAGTGAGAGTTAAATGTGAATTCAACTGATTGCTCTTCGTGTCCGTTTTTGAAGTCTCGTTCTACTAAGTGCCCTGATATTTCTTATGTGTCTTGAAAACTTAGCATTTCTCAGAAAAAACGTTGGAAATTTATCTTTCTTTTAAATCACATCAAAATAATATTGAAAAAAATAACGAGGGTGTGTGAATGATGTATACATTTAGTTTTTGAAAGTTTCAAGAAAGTGTTGTTTAAATCAGAGTACTCAAGGAAGTTTAAACTGCTTTGTGACCCCTCTCAGCTTTAGCAGCTCAGCATCAAGTTATTAGCTCAATGCAGCAGGAGATTTTAATTTCCATTTTTATGTCAGTGTACTTCTTTCTCTGGTGAGGCAGATCGGCATTCCATGCAATCGTACGTTTGCAGGAAGATCTTTACTATTTCCTGTATTGGCTGCATCCTTTAATTTCTCATCTTACTAAGTTGCTTCCAGCCGCAGGTTTTGTTGGTGTCCGAGCACTTGCGATGGTTAGTCTCTTGCATAAATTAGTTTTTTAAACTATTCATGTTCATCATATTATAATTCTCTTGTTCCTTCTTTAGTGACTTAGTTAGTCCGTCCGTTACTATTTCATCGCCTGCATCAATAAATACAAACACCATTGCGATGTCTATGCTACAGCTTTATCAAATGTTGGAATTTTTTCACGGATCCTGATAGGAGACGTTGGGAATGATGTAATAGATTAAGGTAGGTTATGTAACGATGGTCTAAGATAATTTAGGCAAGGATGTTAGAACATTAGGTACAAATAGGTCAAGTTAGAAAGGTTAAGCTAGAATAGGTGAGACCGAGATAGGTTGTTAGATTAACATAGGTTAGGTTAGGCAAGGTTAGATTGTGCTAGAATAGGTTATGTTGGGTTAGGGTAGGGGACGTTGAGTTAAGATAGGTGTCGATACCGTCGTGCGGGTCGACGTGTGGGTTCGAGAAAAGGGGCTGTCTTCTGTGCAGCTACCTTTTCGGGGCAGCTTGCTTTTCCGCGCAGCTGCCCTTCCTGAGGTTCGTGGAGGGTGCCGCCTACGCCGTAATCAGTCCGGAAGAGCAACAGAAAAAAATCTCTGTTTGCGCTGAACTTCGGCGGTTAGGAAGACCTTCAACTGTTTACGCCGTATGATTTCGTTGAAGCTTTTCAGAGTAATCCCTGATTCGCTGGACCACGACAGTTTTCTTCCTTTGCGACAAAACTATGTAGAATAGTTTGTCTTTCCAAGGAGTTCCCTTAAACCCTTTCAAGGCGAGGTGTCTCTTTGGGCTAAAGTATGTATAAAAAGGTGAAAGGAAACGCTATTGACCTTTCAATGTGAGGTCTTTATTGATGATTCTCATCACAGTGCCTCTTAAATACCGGATACATTTCAGCAACGACAGTGATCTATATCCTTTTGCAAAAATAGCGCGCACGAACATGAGCAACTGCAAAATACATCAAAGACATTTAGAACATTCGCTCTGAACTATTACATTAAATAGTTAGGTAATCAAACTAAAGTTGGGATATTGAAATAAAATACAGATGAAGCTTAAGGGATGACTAAACTAAATACACGCGAAAGCCCTTAGCGTAGATACATTAAACATTAAGGTAGGGGGATAACTCATCTATTTTTCACAATGCGACGGGCAAAACACTTGAAAAGAAATATTGAACTTATTTATTATGGGTAACTATTGAATGATGGGTTTGACAACCACATGCGTCACATGACAATAAGTTATGTTGGGTAAGGTTAAGTTATGTTGGGTTATGATAGGTGATGTCGGAATCATTTCACGGATCCACCTAGGTTTTCAGTGATATTGACTGTGGAATTTCAACGGGTCCTGCTTGTTTTCATAATTTTCCTTAATTTGTTTCTCGTGAACGAGTTACTTGAACGTTCTTTTTTAACGACTCGTGTTATTTTCTTGATTTCCCATTAATTTACTCTTTTTAAATGAGTTATTTCAACGTTCTTTCTCACCCACTCATGTTATTTTCCTAATTTTCCATTAATTTACTTCCCTTTAAAAAGTTAATTGAACGTTCCGTTTGAATTACTCGTGCAGGTCTCATGAATTCCCACTAATTGAAAATAATTTGTAATTTTCAGCTGTGCCAAAACATGCACGAACTGAAGCTGAAACCGGACATTTACACCTTCAACCTCCTCCTGCGCTGCGCCGTCGAGTGCAAGTCGGGCGACCCTGATCTTCTGGTCGAACTCTTCAAAAAAATGTCCGTTTCGAATTCGTTGCCAGTGAACCTTCGAAATACATTGAAAAAAGAACGAAAGGCCTTGAAAATTAGTGCTGACAGTTCGCCTCGTAAGTTAGAGGTTGTGGACGTGCTTGTAAAGGAGCAAGACGGTCCGATCTCCCACGTCGCTAGTAACAAAGTTTTCTTCCAGGACTGGACTTCATCTGAATTGGATTCCTCCGACGAGCTCAAGGGTAGGCAAAGAAACACTAAGAAGGTGAGGTTAACTTATTTTGAAGAGGATTTCATCACTACCAACAAAAATGAGAGCAACTCTTCTTCCAGTCAGCTGGAAAAAAGAACGGGATGTGAAAGTGAAGCCCCCAAACATCAGGATACTTTCGCAGACGACTTCTCTGCACACGGGTTGATTTCAGAACCTGCTGAGCGAAGGGTCGCCCCGCAAACACACCAGCATTCCATGCCCGCAAACAGCGCATCTGAAGACATAGTCACGGCGCTCTTGAATGCCGATGAATCTCCGCAAAGGTAGGGTGACGTGAGTGATTCTGTTGCATTTGGGATGCATTATTTAGGTTGTCGATATTCAAATGAAACACAGCGTGCATCTATTGATCGATCAGTTTATTCTACGATTAACTGACGTGAAGCAGTTTGAGGGACGTCTTTAAGAAGACGGGTGTTTTTAGTTAGATTGTTAATGTTAAAGATAGCGTGGATCTCCAAATGTGTCCCCTCAAGGTAAATAGAAAAGGTAATAGATTGAGGTTAGTTAGGTTTACATGCCTTATGATATGGGCACTGGCGCTCCACAGAAAGGTCCTGTTAGGTTACCTCAGCTGTAGCTAGGCTTTCGAGACTTATCTCTCGTACCCACTTGAGTTTTTTTTGTTTTCTCGTCTTCTTTGCCATCTCCTTTTTGTCGTATCATCCACTTCCTTGCCAACTTGCTGTTTTATGCTCAGGGTATCTTGTTTGGGAACACACCTAATGAATAGGTTCCACGTTCTTCTTAATCTATACTTTAAATGTCCCCCTCTCTTTTTTCTGTGAAAACATCTTTGCAGTGGAACTAGAGCCTTAAATTAACTACTATCCTACTACTCAACATGCGTGTGCGAATTATGTGGCACAAAGCAGGTGGTCATGCTGCGTACATGACTCGATTCTGTTTAGGGTGAGGGTACGCAACAGCAAATGAATATTTTAAAAAACCATTGGAAGGTATGATTTACGTTACTTTGAATTTAAAAAATTATATGGAAGTATTTTGTTTGTTTACAGTCTTCATAAAGGTGAAACTTATTGAATGGCTAAGATGCGCTAATGTCTTAGAAAACTTATAACGCAGCTAGTGGAGGAGCGTTGTGGCAGGTTTTGAGTCGACATGGGGGCGTGATGCTAGAGTTGGAGTCAGTGAAGAGCTTTTGTGCTGGTGAAGCACTCGTCTAAATTACGGAATATCAGTGTCTGATATTTGATCTTCGTAGGTTTGGTAGAAAGTTTTTGGCGTGGCTAGTTTCTGATTTGTAACGTGTATACGGTAAAAATATAAAAAATCAAGAGAGTAAAATTAATGACAATGGCTCAGTTGATTGATGTGATACGTGAGACGTCTTTTGTGCAACGTGCATTCGTCAACAGACAAACCTTACAAACACGATAACGTGAATGTTTTTAGCCGGGGATCACTCTCTTTCGTGCGATTTTCTAAGCAGCGGTTGAATATATACTTCCTCAGAGTTTGGGATGAAATCTACTCACCATAAATAATAAAGCAATCTCTGCAAAACTCTGTGATCAGATGTAATTCAAATTAAATTTAATTATGCTGCAAATGTGGTGTAGTATTTATCGCCGTCGTATCGTATAGATGCATAGTGAATATGAAAATCATATTCATTTTGCTTGAATTCTGTATTTCATTATACAGATTATAATAATGAGGGACATTTCATGCAGATTTCATCGCGGAAAGCTAGTGCCATCAATAGTTCCTGTAACGTTTGAAGAGCAGTAACAGTTCCTGCAATGTTTGGAGATCATCGACAGTTCTTGTAATGTTCTGAGATGATCAGTAGTTTAATGTGCCCCAGATTGATGCTGCTGGGTGGGCTGTCAGGCGTGCTGAACAGCATGGCGGCGCAGCGCGTCCGGCCAAACATGAAGACCTTCCTCACTCTGCTGTGGGCCCTGCCGGACACCCTGTGCTCTGAGGAGGTGGGTGTGGTGGTGTGCTGTGTGCTGTTGTGGTGCTCTGTGTGCTGTGTATGTTGTGTGCTGTTTTGCTCTGAGGAGGTGTGTGTGGCGTGCTCTGTGTGTTCTGCGTGGTAACACACTCTTGATGTTTTCCATTTTTATTCGAAGAAGTTTTTTAGGTGTCACCTCAATTTTCTATATCTCAAGCTCAGTCGGTCGTTTTCAAAGGGACCTCGGGCTTTGGGTTTTCAATTCTTCAAATTTAAAGTGTTCTCTAATGCTTATGTTATCTTTAGGGCAGCCAAATCTGCGACTTTCATGAGTGCAACTTATTTTGCTGCTGTTTTTGGAGGGTCACGCAGCACGCACGAAATATAGCTCGAGTTTGTTCCGTATTATGGAAGGTGCAGTAGCAGAGCCGTGTATCTCGGATTTGTCTATTTTAGGGACGATATTTCGTAACCGGTTAATTTTCTTACGCACTTCAATACTCTCGCAACGGTAAACAAAAGGGCTTTGAATAAATTGGAAACGCCTACTACAAGGACAAGTATTGCACCAATAGAGAACATCTAAATAGTGCAGCGCATTTTTCTTGTGGATTTAGAACCGTAATCGATCTCCTTACGTGACTTCTATAGGTCTACAATGCCATTTGTTTTTACTATGAGTGTTTGTGTCTTATTTATACACTTGTATAATCTGGTTGTAGTTGATTCTTTTACGTAGATATGTTGTTTCACGCTTGTTTGTATATATGTAAGTGCATAATGGCTGATTGCTGTTGTTAGAACGATAAAACCTAAATATTCTGCACTGATGTATTCAGTGTCAGTTCATCGTTTTAACCTGTCCATGAAGTAGTGACCTATGTCAATCAAAGATTACAATTATTTATGTTGAAAATGGCAGCAATCAATAATGTTTAAGAAACATTCAGTTAGGTTGGTAGTACATAATACCAGTACTTTCTAATTACCAGAACTACTGAAGAAAGTGTGCGATGAGCGTTTCTGTAACGCTGGCTTCACTACCTCCCAAATTTTCGTTGTTTTGATTTGTTCGAGACCAGCATCAAAAAATACATCTACTGTAATATCTGTGTTTTTAATATTATATTTTTAGTTGTGTTGTAGGGGAACTTGTGTCACAGATATGCTCATTGAGTACATTAAAAAGTGAAATTACTAAAAACTCTGAGCCACGAGATTATTTCAATGGTGGTTTTTGTGTTCAGGTGCCCAAAATTTATGAAAGGCTAGTACTTTCATATCAGTAAAAAAATTAAAAATTGATTCAACAGTATTATCATCAGGGTGAATGTTAGAAAGCTTAGTAGGGGCTTTCAGAAATCTCCACGGTATCCTGGAGTAAACAGTAAATCATTGACTTAGGGAGAAACTTGGAACGTTAATTATAACCCACTGAGAGAAAAGTTAATGAATGATAAGAGGACCCTCTACATGGATATTAATTACTAGTGTACACGGCCCGTCAGAAATAACGAGATTCGAAATTTTCCTTTTATAAATCCCACAGTTGTGGATGACAAAAAAATATATCCTTCCTGATACAACCCACGGTTGAAATATTCTTTCACTTGTGCACGGGTGAAACTCGTATCACAGATACGGTCATGAAGCATCCTTCAAATCAAGGAAACTGTTTCTTAAAAAGCAGACACAAAACAGATATAGAAATTTATAAATAGATAAACACACCAAGGTTATTATTAGGTAAGATTACGTTTTGAGAGAAGAGCCAATGATTGATAACGGAAACTTTACTTGATCGTACTCTTTAGGGACATCAATTTGCGTGTTGATTTCCGAATCACAAAATTTTAAAATGATCCATTTTGTACTATAATGAAATATTTCTTTCAGGAGTTACTGAGGGCCATGAAGGATGTTAGCGTAGCGCCCAATACGACCTTCTGTAACATGCTCATCAAGAAGCGCTCTCTCCGAGGAGATTACGCTCTTGCTAAGGTACCGTATCTCGAGTGTCTTGTTTCAATTGCTTCTCTTTTCTTAGTATTTGCTTTCTACCGACCTGTTTGAATTCCAAGAATTCCAAATCTGTTTTTGTGAACAATTAAAACATTTTAGTTTCTAAGCTAAGAATCTAATTCAGTTTCACCCCAAACTCATTTCACCACAATGTGTTCTTTGGCGTCAATGACAACCTGATGCCGGTGTCCGTTTAATGACGGTGGTTATAAAAACAGTGATCATAAAACTTATAAGTGTAATATGTATAAGCAAAAACACAGCAACGCAAAATAGATAACTACAACACAAAGCCTGTCTGCTGCATTGGGCGCTATTCACACGTGGGGTAAGGCCAAAATTGGGTGAAAATAACTCGGAGTATGCCTCATTATTTGACTTCCCATTATTATAATATGCCTGATTATTTGACTACCAGTGGTACATAGTTTACTTCAGTTTTTTTGTTGATTGTTCTACTCATAGCTTTAGAGTTTGGTCCTACTCGGTGAGTTCCGAGCAATTTCGATTCCGTTGTGTTGTGCATAGCTTTATTTAAGGGTCCCTCATGGGAGAGTTAAAAGAAGCAACTGTGAATCCGTTCCCTCGTGTTCCGTTGTCATGCGTGCCTGCTAGTTATAGAGACTACGCCTCAGCGCTCATGAGGGATGCCTCTGTATTTCTTTGCCACGGACGCTGAAGTTGAAAAAATATCTGGGTACGAAACTCAAGGTTTTACCTTCCGTATTTACGTTTCTAGATCTCATTACGTTTCATATTTTCTGTAGTAATTAAGTTGGAACGGGTTTTTCTTTCTGAAGTTTGAGGAACTGAACGATTTTTTCTTTCTGCAGTTAGAAGAAGTCAACAGTTTATTTCTTTGTGCAGCAGTAGAAACTAAAGGTTTATCTTTTCTGCAGTTAGCACTTGATAGTTTCTTCTCTCTGTGATTATGGGAACCACAATTTTTTTCTTTTGTGGGATATTCGATGCTATGGCTCGCACTGTTCTTCATGCGTTTGAACAATTTAAAGGACTGTTTTTTTTCGAACTCCTTTCATTCAACATTGAGATATAGAATTTTTAAATTTTTCTGTGATGGAAACGTGTTTGTACTCTCACTTCTTGCACACATGTCATACTTTCATTTTATCCGACATGCATCAACTCGTTGGTATTTCGTTGAGTCGGATGTGTAAAATCAGCGGTGTGGCAATATTTCATGTTTTGTTGCTATCGTTGCGCAGTATCATATAGGATTATTTTCCAAACTCGGTGAAGACAAACCTAACCGATTGCAGTGAATTTAGTTTCATTGCGACTTGTGCAATGAATTAAGTTTGTTACGTGAAGCTCCGTCTGAGAAATACAATTATTGTATCCATGGGAATGAGTGCTCTCAGTCCCAAGTGCGAGGTTTCATGCTAAAGGTTTAGTTTTTATTGAAATAGAATAGAAGAGGTCAATTGCTATGTTATGGACTACTTTCTGTTAGTCTACTGTTTTTTTTCCCACCAATATCCTTTTTCAACTTTGGTTTAGGTTCGTAAAATTTTTCAATCGTACTGTTTTATTCACAGGGTGTGGAGGTGTACCTTGTGTGTTGATTACCTTTCCCTTTATGACTGATTGGTACCTTCCTCTCTCTGAAATGCGTTGTAGTTAGAAAAGTTAAATCCAAATTAAAATCTAATATATTTTATCAAACAGTAACTTAAATCCTTTTGTACCTATGGTATAGTTAGAAAACAGTGTTCTTGTTGCTTTCAAATCGGGCAAAACTTAAACCTTTCATTTGGTTGTGTCTCATTTTAAAATGAAGGGCGCGACAAAATAGTCGTAGTTACAAAACATGTTTCGGTAATAGTTAGCGAGATGATAATTTTCAGGATTTAAATATCTATTCCAAAATATAAAGGAACATACTTGAGCGCAAGCGACTACTTCTTGTCTTTTCAAAGCCCTGTTGTCGTGTATCACAATTCTTCATAATCGGGATATGGAGAGATTAAATTGTAACGAACATCTCAGAGCGCGCTGTCCCTGATGAGTGAACACCGGCTGACGCCCGACATCATCACCTACGGCTGCCTGGCGCTGGGCTGCCGCACTTATCCCGACGCCATGGAGCTCCTCAGGACCATCTCGGAGCAAGGCGGCTGGTACTGTTTGCTCGTAGTGCTCATGCTGTAATGTGGTGTTGTAGCCTGAATTCTGTGTGTGCATATTGCGAGTATTGCGGAAGGAATTGTAGGCCATTACAAAGGCCTCGACACAGTCGGCCCTCACTTTCAAGCTCAGATGCCTTTACTGGCTCGCTAGTTCTTGTATCTCGCAGTAAAGGACCCCTATCCGTGCTTTAATGTTGACTTTCAACGCCCCATTATTCTTGTATCTTCCTGGCTAGTGGTTTTGCTCTGTCGCTAATTTCGTTTCCGTCTCGCCAGTGTTGTGTTTTTATCTCGCTAGCCTTGTTTCTCTCACGCTAGTGGTATTATTACTAGTTCTACAGTCTCGTTATTTTATTTGGAACGTATTACTGTTAGCAAAATTCTGATACATATCTTATACACGTGTCAAGGTGATTGATGATGGTGAGTGTTGGAAGGTATCACTATCTGGCATTGAGGACCAAGACTCGTACGTGGTTTTCCCTTCTCGTGTGCTGTGCTGTTGGTGCTTTTTTTTACTAGATGTCGCGTCGCGCATAAATGTACATCTTATGCTCTGTAGTATTTTGAGAATGTGTGTTAGTAGCAGAAGAGTTGCAAAGCCTTCTTATTTGTACGTAGATATGACACTTGAAGCGATTAACCAGATTATCATGAAAAGAAGAGTTCACTTCACTGCTAGTGGAACATAATGGACAGGCTAGCAATATTCGTTGCTGTCAGCAGCATAAATATCTCACGTCAATTTCAGCAATTTTTTGTCAATCATGTTGGCGGTTTTCTTGGTAACATCCTCACTTTTATTCCATTTTACTCCACTTACATTTACCCTTTTCTGCTACCACCAGTCCTAACGTCATCATTATGCTGAACCTCATCCGCAATGCTGTGAAGTCGCGCCAGTACGATTACTGCAGGAAACTATTCAATCAGCTGCAAATTCACCGCATCGAGCCGCACCCTGAGGTGCTGGAGCTCTTTGAAGACGCTCGGTCGCAGGCCATTGCTGACCTCAAGAAGCTCGTGAGTACCGTTTATATCGCATCTTTTATGAAGAGGAATTTTCCCCGCCCGTGAATAATTCTCATTTGACTTTGTTGAGGAGGACAAGCAACGTTCAGTTATTCTAGTTGAAATTGTGAACAAGGGAAGGCTGGAAGGATTAAAGATAGTTCATTGTAAACGTTTTAAGCATAAAGGAAAATTATGCTTGGGAGTTGAACTATATCATGGAAATTCCGTATCTATGAGAATTACAAGTTATAGTTTATATTTGTACGTTGAAGTTGCCGCGATACGTATTATGGTAGCAACGGCTTCAATTTCGCGATTGAAAACAGGGGTTCAAAATTTGTAACCATTGATATTTTTTTCGGAAAATTCGACGTGATTACTTTGAACCTACGAATACAAACGTAATGGCCGTTGATGCAACGCACACTAGATTTAATTCCATTCTGTTTTTAAAGGGCAGTCACCCAGACCGAAAAGCTTTCATTGATTATCTGGTGTGTAGGAACAAACCATTGGGGTTATGCAATAGCAGTCATTTTTAAATGGAATTTATCCCTCTCATTGTAAACAAATCTGCTTTTTTAATTGAAATCTAAAAAGCGCGTTTGTCATTGTGAAATGGGAGACTTATCACCAGTAACGAGCCCATTTAAAAAGGGCTCCAATCCAACTTTTTAGGGGCGCCAATCCAACGACAGTTCAGGGAAAACTTTTGGGGGGCATTGGACCACTGCATCAAAACGATATTATCTATGCAGGGATTTCGAACATTAGATAGAATGAACATATATCTAGATGAAGCGTAAGTTCGCCAAGGTTATTTATTTAATTTAAACATTTCAAGTTTTATTGAAAAAATACGTCGACATTACATGTAAAATATATACACGATTGATCCCTGTTTCATTTTTGAATGGTTATAACATTCGCTCGGGAATTTGTTGTGGAAAATTCCACACAGTTTTCGCTCCTTCCTTTGAACAATGAATATTTTAATTTGTAAAATGTTGATTTTCTACTCTACTCTCTTAGCGGTAAATGATCGAGTATATATGCTCATCATCCTGTTAGAGAAAATTTTCGACGGTTACCTGGTGTCAAGGAATTTAGGCTTGGATAATTGCCGACGAGGTCAGACCCCAAATGCTGGAACTCATTCTCACTTGTTTTTTTTCATTATTTTCACCAGCAGAATTTTAGCTGTTACTTATCTCTTTTTACCTATAACACTTTCTTCTTTATTCTAGGATTATGACGATTCTGTGGAAGCCGAGACAGAAACCCGAGCAAGGAAAATGTTTTTACACGAATACACCAAGTGGCTGAAGAGGGCACCGAGCCCGAAGAAGGCCAAAGACAAGAAAGAATGGCGCCCAGATGTTGCCTCGATGCTGTTGTAAATGCTGCCTAACGATAGGGCTGTCTCATCGTCAACAACAGAGCTCGGATTTCTATTATTAAAAAGTGATCAAAATAGCTCCAAAAAGAGTTGATATTGGTAGTAATACAGCACAATAGAACGTAAAACTTTGCAAGTCTTGGCTACAATTCAGCAGTTTTCTTTCATGTGCATTGTGCAGCTAAAAGAAACGGATAATATTTTACACCAAGCCTCGATGCGTAAATGCAACTGCCAAGAAAACGAAAGAGAAAGCGTAGCTGATAAACTGCAAAGCATCAGCATAAATTGTGACCATAAAATTCCATTGTTTTAAAATATCCTCTATTTCGTATACTACTTATTTGAGCAGGTTGTATAATCATTTATTGCGCAATGGCTACTTTTTACCTTTGTGCCTGTGCAAAATAGCGCTTATAGTAAAATAGCATTTTTGCAATAAAAGTAATATTTTATTTGCATTCATAGTCGTTATAGCATTAATAGAATTTCAACTAGCAATCTGAGCTCTAGTCATCAGCGATTAAAATGTCATGGAATAGTTACATTCGAACTGATCTATCACTGTAAGAGCTGTTCTTTCATCTTCTTCACACTGAAATGTACTATCGACATCAAGATATTTTTTCGTTATTTGATTTTCATGTAAAATATGTAACGGAGTGTGACAAGTAAAATCAGTGCTTATGTGTTAAGCAGCCGTTCTATGAAGCTTTCAGTTTTTACAATTCTAAAAACATGGGTAACGGTGATGCTTGTGGCATACAATAAACGTTTCTATTCGCGTGTCGCTTTGACTCTCGAACGAATGAAATAAGTTTTAATAGACCCACCGTTCTTTATGAGAAAAAAAATGTATTTAACTACCGACGTAGTATGACACGGCCGTGGTTACGCTCGCGTTGGGCATTTTGATCTATTCTTATACTGTTGGGTACTTTGTAATGTTTTCCATGCAGTTATCCTCAGCGACAAATTAAGATTAGAATTACTGTACATCATGAGCAGGTCGTTATATGAACGATTCCTATTTAAGAGCCGTTAATGCAGCTCGTCACTCCTGCCGAATTAATAGAACCTATAACTTACTTGTTCATTAAATGGCGAGTACTAAAATGGGACTTCAAGGAGAAGATTCTTCAGGTTACGGACTCTGGCAACCGTGCCTCACTGGGAACTGTGAAATGGCAATGTACAATTTCTCTTCTACTTGAGAAGGAAAGCTGTAGATTAACTTAGCCCGCCCAAATCGAAAACATACTTTACGGCGTTATGAATAAACCAAAAACACGTTTTTGCAATATAATTTTTCATGACCTCTATTTTTCATCCTCTTTTTAGGTAATTATGGGTAATGGGTTATACAATTACCACATCATAATGGAGCACGTTGGGTACAATATTATTAATAATTATACGGTGATGATTAATATGCCTAAAATTTTAATAAACTCGTTTGACAATCTACTTATAATAATGAAATAGATATTAAACGTGTCGCGTATGTGTGGTAAAGAATGTATATTTCCATTAGTTTACCGTATCAAAAGCACCTCACTTTTTAACAGTTTCCAAGAATATAAAGAATCTGTGTGCAGTTAGTATCCGAAACCACGTATTCGTGCTACTACCAAGAATACTCACTCATTCTATTCTTCACGTAACACGGAAGTTCCGTTCCACGCAAAACAGCTCCCGGGGTTTCCAAATGAAACGTCGTCTTGTCCCCGATCACACCCAGCGGCCTCAACATACGACGGACATTGCTGTAAGAGAACATGGTACTTTGTTAGGCAAGAATTTCGAATGGCACTAATCACTATTGGCCTCACACCGACATGCCCAATCGTCTTAGATTAAACCTTGCCTTAAAAGGTAGATACGAGAGTCTTGGATGGAGTATAAGAGGGCACTCGTAATGAGCCTATAGCCCGAAATCCATGCCAGGCTCTGTTTTGAGACACCGCTAGCAACAAAAGACCCATATCCGATTTAAAAAAGATAATTCCCTAAATTAAATTAGATTCGATTTTGGTTTAAGGCTCTCAGACCGCAACAAAGGCGTTTCAAGAAAATGAAGGCACCATTTAATATGGTCGCGAAATCTATGCTCAAGGGACATAGAAACAGTAAGGTGAGAAAAAAGTTTATGAAACAAGATAGAAGTAGAAGAAAGAAGTAATAGATGTGGAAAAACAGGACAGCGATGAATCGAATAAAGATAGTTCGTAACCAAACGAAAACCTTTGTTATTTTAACGAATGGAAGGCCTACCTAACCCTTAGCTCGAGATTGATTGACTATAAATTAGTTTTAGCGTCCCTTTACCACAACAAACATGTTCAAAGAGAGGGAGGATGAAGGCACCATTTAGTATGGAGTTGGAGGAACGTGCATCTATGTACAACGATTGTTCCCGCAAAGGATCCCTTGCACATAGAAACAGATAAGAAGAAAGGTTATGAAACAAGATATAAGTTGAAGAAAGTCAGAGGTGCTGAAATCGACGGCAGTGAACCAAAAAATGATGGTCCAAAACAAAATTTATTTCAACTAAAAGAAAGCCTACCTAACTCCTTACTCTCAGCTCATGACCTCACAGTTTTCCCCTGGGAGCACTAATTCCCATAAATACAATAGCTGTATCTCCCTGAGGTGATATACAACGATTTCGACACGAAGAAAGCTACTTAATTAATGCTCCAAAGCGTGGGACAGCGTTGAGAAAACAAACAGTAAATAACAAACCAAAGAGTAAACACGCATTAGTTTGAGCGTTGCATAATATACCGCGATCATGCCAGTATGCCTATGCTGTGAAGTAGAACATCTTTAATATAGATTATATTATATGAGCCTCCCTAACTACAACAAAGGTGTTCCAAAGAGAGGAAGGATGAACGCACCATATAGGATGGAGTAAAGAGAACAAGAAATTTGCAGAGAAATGTTGCTGCACAGGAAATTCTGCGCCTAGAAGTTGTAGGTTAAGAAGAAAGTTTATGCAACATGATAAAAATTAAAAAAGAACGTAGTAGGTGCTGAGAAATAGGGCAGTGAACTGAAAAAAGATGGCCCTCAACAAAGCGAATAACACCAACAAAAAGAAAGCTCACCCGACCCTTGGCTCTAGACCTCATACTTTCCCCCTGGAAGTGCTAATTGTCACAGATACAATAGTTGTACTCACCTGAGGGGTCAAATAAACACAAAACATATTTAACTGGCGATATAAAATAAAAATGCTCACAACGAAACTAAAATATACAACTAGGAAAGAAAGGACGATGAGGAACCTCAAACTCATTTAATTCGAACGTTTCGAGCCTAAACTCATTTTCAACGAATTCAATAAATCTTAGTAAAGGGAATAGTGGAATTCACTGCTTTGTTTACCAAAAGTTTTACTGAATTCGTTGAAAACGAAACTGGGCAAGTAAAGTTCGAACAAAATATTTTCAGATCGTACAATTTTTACACACATCGTAACGAGTACTTGAAAATATAGACCCTTTTACTGTTCACTCATTATAACCACGATTCCCGTGGTTGAGCAGATGACTGGAGATTTACCAATATTGGCGCTAATTGTACAATATAAACTGCTTGTGAAAAATAAGGAATCGGAAAACATCATCTTGCTTGTAATATAGAAGATTCACTGTGCAGCAGTTGGAAATTAACTTATCCTACATACATACACACATTCGAGTTATTAAAGATAATTGCACAACACTAATCACAAAAACATGTTTCTTATATTACATGTACAAAAAACTAGAATTGCTTTCACAAAACGCCGGCGTAAAAATTGATTCACTAGTGAAAAGGGAGTTCGAATCATCGCTAACAAAACCATCGCTCGTCACGAACGTATACAAAAAACATACTTACGTGAACTTATTTTTCACATGTGACATTCATTGCACTGAAACATACTCATGAAATTGAAATAATCTATTTACCTAATGTACTACCTGACTAAAATCATTTATTGGTTTTAGTACTACTGACAGTTTGAAAAAAATAAACCTAAGGCTGCAAATGAGTTCAATGACTTCTAAGGGATATTGAAATAGTCCAGGTCTAATTATTCGAATAATCTAAACTCCAATGACCGATAAGTTAGTTTCAGCCTCCCTTGCTATAACACATATAATGAATGAAAGGAAGGATGAAGGTAGTATTTGGTATGGAGTTAAGGCCACGCGGATTTTGAGCATAAGGTGTGTTCCAGCACAGGATCCCCTGTGTATAAAACAGCAAGTTGAGAAGGAAGTTTATACAGAAGATAAAATTTGAAGAAGAAAGTCACAAGTGCTGAAATACAGGACAGCAGTGAATCGAAAAAAAGATTAGATTGTATGTTAGTTTAAGCCTCCCTAACCGCTATAAAAAAGAGCGTACCGAAGAGAGTAAGGAAGAAGGCACCAGTAAGTATGGAGATAAGGAAATGTGGAATCTATGCAGAAGGGGCATAGAAACAGTAAGTTGAGAAAAAAGTTTATGAAACAAGATAAAAGTTGCAGAAGAAAGTAATAGGTGCCGAGAACAGAACAGCAGTGAACCGTAAAAAGGTGGTCTTTGACAAAACAAAAAACATTTTATATCAACAAAAAACAGGTTGGTGAATCTCTTCGGAATCTCTTCTTTCTTTCTCAGCTTGGTACCTCACATTTTCCCCCTGGGAGTGCTAATTCCCATATTTACAATAGTTGTGGCCTCCTCAGGGGAGTAATTAACTGAAACTTCACTTAACAGCATAAATTTGGTGGTTGTTCAAGAGAGTGTAAACTGAAAACAAAAAGTTGAACGAGTTTAAAACTTTCGCGATTGAAGCGTGAAATATTGTAGTAGAAATAAGTATAAAGAAAAACTTCAAAGTTTCTTGCATACTCGCAGTTTCAAAAAATTCACAGTCATTGACATGTATATGAACGGAAGTTACATTGTGTATTAAAAGTACGTTTAAAAGTACGAAAAAGGCACTAAAAAGAGTAGAAATCGCTCAAGCGATTTGACTTCAAATCATTATTGATACGCGTATGTGAGTAAAATATTTACACTCAGATCCACACATATATAGCCCCATGTTCTTCTACATATCTCATATACAGTATATTGGGAGATATGTGGGATCAAAAATTCCTCTATGTATACACACACATTTCTACTCCCACCAGGCTGCGATTTTGTGAGAGATTGAATGAAGAATTACCTTGGGATTAATTTAGATTAGATTATATTAGATATGTTAGTTTACGCCCCCCTAACCACAGCAAAGGCGTTCCAAAGAGAGGAAGGAGGAAGGCACCATTTATTATAGACGTGAGGGAACGCAGAATTTTTCTACGAGGTGCATAGCAACAAAAAGTTGAGAAAAATGTTCTTGAAATATGATAAAAGTTGAAGAAGAAAGTAGAATGTGTAGAAAAACAGGACGGCAGTGAGCCAAAAAAGATAGTCAGTAACAAATCAAAAACCTATTTCATTTCAACAAAAGGTAGGCCTACAGAATTTTTAGCTCGGGATCTCACATATTCTTCCTGGGAGTGCTAATTCCCATTGATACATTAGTGGTATCCCCTATGGAGGTTAATTAGGAGTAAATTAAATGACTTACTACACTCTGCTCAGCAGACTCGAATACCGTCCTGATTGATTTTCAAGTAGTGGGAAAGGGTTGACATGCATAATTTACAACTTAAAAAATGGAAATTCGCATGTCTAAAACAAAAAAGTATACGCTGGTATAAATTTTAAGGTTTATGGATGAGGAAATAGGTAACCAAATAAGTGAGGTAATTGGTTAATAAATTTTAAGCCAAGATCACTCGTATTTTCATTTATTTATTCAAGATAAAGAAACACACGACGTTCACTGGGGTTGCGATACATCTTTTTTTGCAGTTGTGTTCAGGAGTACAATTTTTGTTTCGTCGAAATGCCTAGTTATTTTTTATTACCAATTCAATACTAG
>JACJUY010006240.1:25807-36067 GCA_014220935.1 Platorchestia sp. MABIK | reverse complement strand
CCATTCTCCTTTAGCCTGTCATTATATGAATTTTTCTTTATCTTTGTGAACTGTACTTATGTTGTGTCTTTGTATTTTGCAGATCTCGTTGAGAATGAGCCTGGTGCTCGAAACGTTCGAACTAATTGTTTTTAAAATACTTCTTTGCTGTCTCATTCCGTGGTAAAATATTCTTATGCAGTAACATTTTTCTCACTTTTTAGAAAGGATAATATCGGATTTGAGTAGAACAGTCAGTTTTTCAATTCTGCTACTGACAACCTAGCTGCACCAACCGTAACAACCGTACCGTCGTATAGTCAACGTGTTGGCACTTTCACTGATTTTTCTTGAAAGGTAAGGTTGTAAGTAGCAAAGTTTAAAAAAGGACTTTACCGCTCAAAAAAAAAAAGAACGGTATGTTTCCTAAGAAGTGTGAAAATATAATAGTATGACGATATTTTACCTCGTATGCTTAAATCTCTCCAAAAAAAGATGTTGAAATAATTGATATGCTTTTCATTCACACCGGTAAGTAAATGAGCAATTTACCCAGTGGTACTCTTATGCCCCAATAGGCAGTCAACGTGTTAACGCGTTGACTGCGATACGACCCACCGATGGGGCGGTTGATAAATTTCAACAATCTTTCAAAATTAATGGTATTCAACGGACTCAGTTGATGTTTGGCATTTATAATATTGCTAATAACTTTCAAACTTACATTTGAGTTTAACATTAAACTTCAGCGGAACTCATCGCAGTGAACGTGTCAAGCCGCTCCTGCGGGTGTGAAAGTCGTCGCTGTGAGTTGAGTTCTGCTCTCATGAATATGCTATATGAGTACCAGGTGTACTCTCAGTCCTCAGGAATGTCGTTGTAGGGCGCAATCTTTGTGGCATAAGCAGCCTGCTTCATGAAGTCTTCATTTAAGTAGTCTTCATTTTGTTTCATCATTTGCTTTATCATTCAAATATCATCATTAGCATGATGATATTTGAAATTAAATTTTACCTAACGGTTACAGTTGTCTTCATTTTGCTAGACATGATAATATTTAAAATGTTTTGCCTAATGGTACAGTTCAGTCTTAATTTTGATGGACAAGACAACATTTAAGATATTATTTTACAAACGGTACAGTCGGTAGCTGCACGTGTTGAAGCACGTGGCTTAGCCAAGTCATCTTCGAAAATTTGTCCGCTGTGACGACGTACATTGTTTTAAAAATCTGATCTCTGATCAAGTGGAGTTGCTTGCCCAGTACACGGGAGCAGTTCACTAAAAAGCTTTGTACAGTAAATTACACTTCTGCAGGTAGCGTATAAAAAACGCCATTCCATGTCACCCATGAGCAGTTCACCAAGAAACAGTGAATTACACTCAAGGCAGCGTATAAAAAGTATGTTCCTTACATGTCTCCGTTATTTGAAATTGACCTCGCAATGAAACAATTGCAGCTCATTTGAGACGACCATAATACTGCAGACGTGTTCCGTGCGATGGCATCAATTTGACGCGTGTTTCTTGTGCCTCTAATTTGCTATAATTGAGACGTATCGCATTATAAATTTATTTTAAACTAGTATACAAGTCATACCAGAGTGCAATGGTGGTAAACTCAACCGCAGCAGATGAACTACCCGCGATCGATCAAGTTCTCTTCACCATGCAACATGACGACTATGAACCGGAAACCTTTGTGTGGGAACACACCTTGTGCATAGATTCCGCATTTCCTTAACTCCATACTAAGTGGCGCTTTCCTCCTTTCTTTCTTTGAAACATGTTATGGTTTCGGAGGCTTGTGCTTGCATGTTTTAAAGTTTTCTCTTTGTAATACTTTTGTTGTGGTTTGGGGGCCCAAACCAACTTAAAACCTATTCTTTCCTCTCCTTGGGTCACCTTAATTTCGGTTATGGAGGTTTGAATTAACTTATAAGTAAGCCGCAAACCTCGATTACAAATGGTCCGTCATATTATATATCCAAGGACATTTCGTATGATGAATAACACTTGGTCGATTTAAAATAATTCATAAAAGCGTTTGCACTTGATAAGAGAGGGGTGGGACCGTTGCAGCAACTCACATTTAAAGTATAAATTTACCGTAAGTTATATAACCTGTTGCACTTGATACAGCAGGGCAGGATGATCAGTGATCAAGTGCTGAATTGTGGTAGGGGATGACAAGTGCTGAATAGTGGTAGGGGATGACAAGTGCTGAATAGTGGTAGGGGATGACAANNNACAAGTGCAGAAAAGCGGCAGGGGATGACAAGTGCAGAATAGCGGCAGGGGATGACAAGTGCAGAATAGCGGCAGGGGATGACCAGTGATCAGGTGCAGAACAGCGGCAGGGATGACCTGCAGTGGAGTCAGAGAGTGACCTGGCGAGTCACACGTGTGGCACAGAGCAGCAGCGCTACACACCTGCACTCCACACATGCAGCCTGCATGGCCAGCTTGCTAAATGAAGCTCTACGCGATCCCTGCGTTCTGTCGTCCCAACAATCTGCGTTCACTTTCAAAGTACCCATGCAAGTGAAATTTGCACCCCAAAGTACAACTCCTCTCCCCTTATCCTAAAAAAAAAATTCCGAAAAAGTGCAAATGTCCCGTAAAAAATTACTCTGAAAAATACATATGCCTCCCCAAAAAAAAATTACGCCGTTAAAATACAAATGCCCCCTAAAAAGTTCAGCCAGAAAATGCAAATGCCCCCTTAAAAGGTCAGCGCCAGAAATTTAAATGACCCCTTTAAGGTTTAAAATACAAATGCCCCCTAAAAATTATGCTGCAAAATACAAATGTGTTAAAAAATTACGCCGCTAAAAAGACTAACGCCTAAATAATTGAAAAAATGCTCCTGTAGTTTTTTTTTAATGGGTTTTTGAGTTTTGATGAGTCATTCCTGTGTGTTTATTTTATGCCAACCTTGCCAAAAATGGGCCTCAGTTTTGCGGTGTCGAAGTTGAGAGTTTTGTAGCATAAATTTAGGAGCGTAGACTGCAATGTACACGCTCATGAGCGTTTTAATTATAAAAATAAATTGACGAGAACACAATTGTGTCAAGTGCACCATGAAATAGTTCTTTACTAAATATAGGATAATTGTTGTTGTTGAAGGAACTAGTGAAAAGTGTAGCATGTAATTGTATAACAATTCCAACGCAGCTCTTCGCTGTCATTAAAATCGAGACTCGAGTCCTCTTCTGATGTGGAATTGGGACGAGTCGAGCTACTCATTCTAGGATGTTTTCGAAAGCTCGCGGCCCTTGAGCTGAAATTCTTCGGAGGGACGATCTGTCATGAATCTTTTGTAACTCGACTGGTAAACTCCATTTGTTGCGATACTGGCGAAATTGTGTAGAAGAAAATGATTGATTACTTTTTTATATTGCTAGTGATTACCTGCGTGAAGCGTTCTAGGAACATGATTTCCTGTTAGAATGTTATCAAACAAATACTCTGTGGATATGAATCGTAATTCCTTTCCAAGTACACGATTTTCCAAGGACAATATCTCTCCTTTCTTACAACTGGCTTTTGCATACCAGGCATAAATGAATGGCGTTTCAATTAAATCCCACTTTTTTCAAAGAACATCGCCAAACGTACACTGTAAGAGCTATGAGAACCTCACCATTCGTATGCCGCAAGGTGATTCACATTTACAACCACCGTGCTTGAGAAGGCTCAAGTAGGAAAGCATTTCGCTTCTCAGTTGCGCCATATCAACACACACAGTAGTGTGTCCGTACTGTAGTAGAATGGAGGAATTAAAAACAACGGTTAATATAACAGAATTAGACATCAAAGGTTATGGAAAGGCATATCCTAAAATTTAGTTCGCGTTTCCAAGCCTCGCATATTGGACAAGTTTATGCACGGAAGAGAAGCGAATATGCATTTGAAAATACGCACGCCTTGTGACTACACCAGGGCTTCTCAACCGAGGTACATTTAACATACTTCATATATGTTGAAATCTACAAAATATAGGTTCATATAACCTAATAAATAAATATAATTGTTAAACATAGTGTATTTTTATAGATTTTTAAACTTTTAACTTCGCTGGGAGTACATGAAGATACACCATTAAGCTAAGAGGGTACACGACATTAGAGAGGTTGAGAGGCCCTGGACTACATGAAGGCAGAAAATTAGGTAGAAGCTTCGCGGTGTTGGCTCCAGAGGGTGCGCACCGTGCCTAGCGTTAGCTTCAGTGGAACGCACTCGTAATGAAATATTTAAACATCAAATATTTCAAAGTGTTCGTAGGTGGTCGAGTTAGCACTATATCGATAACTCGGTATAATGCATCAGCTTGACTCTCACTTGGGACTGTGAAGGCTATACTGTGACATGTGCTCTATTTAGCTTGCTACGATACACAGTCGCTCGTAATGACGAGGGAGAACGAGTGTTTTCAACAGGACGATCTGTTACCGATATCGGAATATTTCTATTTCTGCCGTTAATACTTCACATGTGCTGGAATTCAGGCTCCCTCTCACGACTTGACGTGAATGCCGGCATCCAAGTTGGACATGATTAGTTGGCTGGAGCACCTGTTAAAACGGCCATAGTTTTGCAGGGCTGCAATTATTGTGCCTTGTTCTTGCTCTGTGACATTCACGGTTTATTTAGTCTCCCTTGTTCTTGCTCTGTGACATTCACGGTTTATTTAGTCTCCCTTGTTCTTGCTCTGTGACATTCACGGTTTATTTAGTCTCCCTTGTTCTTGCTCGATGACATTCACCATTTCTGGAGTATTTCGTTCCTTTGACATGAGGAAGACCAAACATTTTATTCTCAAGCGTTTCAGAGTGTGAAATTCCGTCTCCTGTGCAGTAGAACGGGATAAATGTTAATTTCACTCTGTTATACTCTGGTGACGATGGAATTTTAGATCCCCAAGCATTTGCTGTTGAATTGTTCACATGCGCATTAGTTCTTCTTTTCATGAAATAGGCTCCATGATCATCAATATTTGAACAAGGGCGGAGGAAAGTTACTTTTTCGGGATGGAACTGGTGTACGCAAATTATCCTCGTAAATTATTTAATTTCTCCAAAGTGTGACCGACGCTGAGGATAGGAACTTCAATGTATGTTTTTGCTACAACTTTAATAATTCATTACCTCAATTTTAGAGCAGGAAAATTTTATAGCTAAAAACTAGACGTTTGGAACCTCTGCCAGTTCGTCTATTTTGCTTCTACCTCTGGTGCCGTTACCATACAAATTTCTTACTTCCTCACCTTCCAACGATAACGATTACAAGCATCGTTACATCTTTGTACGCAAGGAGGCGGAATGGGAATGGGATCCAACCTGTTTCATTATACGTACATCGGAGAGTGCTCCATTAATAACACGTTGACGACGTATTGGTACGTTTGTGTACCACTGGGTAAATTGCTCATTGGCGTGCCGTAATCAACGAGTAACATATCACCTGTTTTGCTACCGTATACGAAATAAATTTTAGCGATTAGCATATTATGGTTCAATTGCATTCTTTAGGCTTTTTAGAAAGATTGAAAATGTCTTCGAACTGTAAAGCCGGTTTTTCAATTCGACTTCTTTCGACCTAACCAACCCGCACAACCGTAGTCAACATGTTTATTAACTCGGTCTACGCCATTCAAGGGAACAAGCGGTGCAGGACAGGAACCTTTTACAGCTCTAAGGGCTGGAATTTTATCACTTGTGACTGCTGCTGGTAAAACTGAAAGTTAATATTCAACTAAAATTTCACTTCAATTGAGTAAGCAATGTTCCAAATAGCAAGCAATACCTGGATCGTGCCTTCATTTAGTTTTGAGTGTTTATGAAAGTGTGTTGGGGACTGCTGGCCGGTCAGCAGCATTATGAAAACTCCCTCAGCGACCACCGGTGGCTCACGTCCTAATACTATTGTTTAAAGCCATACCGCTGCGAAATCGTGGATTGTTTGGAAATCTTGCTCTTGTTTAGGAGCGCCTTCAAGAAATCGGTACTCTGCAGGGATGCTCGTTAACTTCAATTCTATACTTCAAATTTAGTGTTTCCTTTAAATTTTGCGATAGCATTGCCGGCCCACGTTGGTGGCCGGCACACCAGCAGGTTGCGGCACACACACCGGAGACGCGTGAGGGCGTAGCGCGGCACCGTAACCCGGCACCGGCGGGCCGCGCAGTGTTGTGGTGTCCGGTGCTGCTGTGCTGGTGCTGGTAGTGGTAGTGGTGTTGCTAGTGTTAGTGGTGTTGCTGGTGGTAGTGGTGTTGCTGGTGGAAGTGGTGGTGCTGGTGGTAGTGGTGGTGCTGGTGGTAGTGGTGGGTGGTGTTGCTAGTGTTACTGGTGGTGCTGGTGGTAGTGGTGGTGTTGCTAGTATTACTGGTGGTGCTGGTGGTAGTGGTGGTGTTGCTAGTGTTACTGGTGGTGCTGGTGGTAGTGGTGGTGTTGCTAGTGTAACTGGTGGTGCTGATGGTGGTAGTTGCTGAAATTGTTGCCGGAAACACTTCAGCTAACGTCTTTCAGGGTTCCTAGACTGAAACACTTCAGCGTGCTTATTGCTCTTCTTGAGTTGTTACTTTCATGTGTCATGCTCTGTGCCTGCTTGAAAAAAAGCATGGAAAGATCATACTTTCTGTCCACTAGAAAAATACGCGACAATATTGTCATCTGTCCACTGAAGAAAAATATGAAAATCATGCTTGTTGTACTCTGAAAAAGCCTTCTACCCGCTAGAAAAACATGTGGGAAACATGTTCTCTGTCTGCTGAAAAGAGCATGCAAAAAATCATGTTTTCTTCCCTCTCTAAAAAGGCTTGCGAAAATCATGTTTTCTGTATGCCGACATGGTGCCTTCCACCTTCCTCTTTTTGGAACGCCTTTGTTGCGGTCAGGGAGGCTTGAACTGACATCTAATTTAATCTTCTACTGGCTGAAAAGAGCATGCGAAGAGCATGTTTTCTGTCCGCTGAAAAAAATAGGCGAAAATCATGCAAGATGGGAGTGCGTTCACCATGTTTGCAGGTGTACATGATACGCTTCTTGCGTACCATGTGCGGCTGATTTTCGAGTTGTCATTGTTTGTTAACCTTGACTTGAACTAATAAAAATCAGTTATTATTCATATATGATTATTATTCATAATCAGTTTTTCATAACCCAACACGTCATTGTAGATACGTTACTGGTTCTAATTTCTGTCCGTGTGACCTCAAGTTCGCATAAGATGGTGTATGGTACATGAAGATACCAGTTAAAATACTCACATGTGAAACTGTTTGAGCACGTCAATCGGAAAAGTATTAACCGACGCTTTGTGAGCATATGAATACATACTGTCACATTTCAAGAGTTACTATTAGCCAGTACCTCAAAGACACTTTTTGAGGACCATTACCATCAAGTAACTCAAATATCGCTCTACGAGATGACAGATAACTCTGTTAAATACCACGGTAGAGAAAAGAAGGTAGGTTCAAACCAGTCTTTTTTCCGTTGACGGTGTGGTTTTGTTGACGTCACGGCTACGAACCAAAAGCAGCGCTCATATTGCATCTGGTAGCACTGCTAACCCCAAATCTGGCTCCACTATTGGCCTAACGACATTGCGTTTTGGTGACGTCATAAAGTTTGTTTGAAGTAAAGCCTTTCTATTGGCTAGCCGAACAAGAGGTGTATTTTTTCCCCATTGAAAAGACCCTACCTTGTTTCCTCTTCCGTGCTAAATACTCCAGTCGCGAAGTAATTTTACGCAGCATTTTAGATCGTAACTAACCGTTAGCGTAAAATCCGTCATGTCGGTGGCAAAATGACGTAAGTGAGGCGGTTAAAGAGGAACGATAAAGCAGGCCTGGTTTTAGGAAGACCTCGTTAATTTCAGAACTTGCTGGTTTTCTCATTAGAACTCGCGATCTAGAACAAGAAGGGCGCTTGAGACCGAGCTCTCCAAGCTCAAGTGCTCGCCCGTGCTGCCTTTTTTCATTCATTTCCATCAGTTTGAGGCCCAATGAATCTCTGAATTATGTTCCGTGAGCTTCCGATCGTTCAAATCTTCAGTGTACTATTGCTATTTCCTTTGGACTCTTGCAGTGAACTTGTCACACACGATTTACTTCTGTTCAGACCGTGTTTTAGCGGGTTACAATCGATTTTAATGTTTTGCAAGATTACGATCAGAAGGATTGAGACCCACCTGTCAGCAGCACAGACCAGACACACCTGTCAGCAGCGCGGTAGACGCACCTGTCAGCAAGGCGGATTAAACACACCTGTCAGCAGCAGCGGGATTAAGAATGGGTCTCGTTATTCTAGTATCCTAGATACTCCAATTATTGTCAGCTGTGGCGCTAACGAATTACCACCTTCCCCTGATTGGATTGAGACGCACCTGTCAGCAGCAAGATTCAAGAATGGGCTTGGACATTCGAGTATCCTAGATACTTCAAGTCTAGTCAGCTGTGGTGATCACAAATTGCCCCGCCCCCCTCTTCCCCCGCACGGCTCGTCTGATGGAAAACCTTTTCTCATGTAATTTCTGTGAACATTTGCGACAACTTCTAGAAATGCACATGGATGGTTGGCCGGTCGCCTCTCAGAATTTAGGTGTTGATTGCGAACAACCGCTCGCTCGCCAGATGTTGCCATGACTTGTGCAATTGAAGTCTCTGCGCCTCTTTTGCGCTCAAACGGTGTTCGCTTTGCTGCGATGCTGGCAAAAGTGGTGCGTTTTATAGCGTCTCCCTCCTTACCTACGGCCGTTGTATGTTGGTGGCGTGCTCGCCTCCAAGTCGTGTTTGTGCAGGCATTCTAACTGTCTTTCCCTGACGGTGTTGGTGTCTTGCTGGTGATGATGCGTGATGCGTGTGTTGCCCGAGTGATGTTTGATTTGTGCGTGCGTGATGCGTGTGGTGTCCAAGTGATGGTTGATGTGAGCACACGTGATGCGTGTGTTGTCCAAGTGATGTTTGATTTGTGCGTGCGTAGTGGGTGATCCGTGGACTTGAGTAAGTCTCGATCTTGGGACTTCTGGAGTGTTGTTGCTTCAATTTGGCAACTTAATTGAAAGTGTACCCTCACTTGCTAATGTTACGCCTTCGCTTATGAGTATTATGGCTTTTTCTGCTAATATCAGTATCATGACTTCTCTTGCTAATATTATGCCTTCACTAACGTGTATTATAACTTCGCTTAAGAATATTTAGACTGCCCTTGCTGATATTATGACTTCCCTTGCTGATATGACTTTCCTTGCTAATGACATGACTTCACTCACGAGTATTACGACTTCGCTTAAGAATGTTACGGATATTATGTCTCTGCGAGTGTATATTGTGAATTCTGTGTGCTTAATTTCGAATATTGTGCCCCTCAGGGGGATACAACTAGAGTACCTATGGGAATTAGCGCTCCCAGCGGGATTATGCGAGGGCCCGAGCTAAAGGTTAGGTAGGCATTCTTTTTGTTCTTATAGAATAGGTTTTTGTTTTGTTACGGACCATCTTTTTTCGGTTCACTGCTGTCCTGTTTTTCTGCACCTACTACGGTCTTCTTCAACTTTTTCTGCTTTCAAGAACTTCTTTGTTAGTTTACTGTTTCCATGCACCTGGCACATAGATTTCGCGTTCCATACTAAATGGTGCCTTTATCCTTCCTCTTTTTGAACATTTTTGTTGTGGTAAAGGGAGGCTAAAACTTTCTTCTACAATAAATCAAATATTATGAATATTATCTCCTGAGTCGGATGTACTTACGTTCGTAGTCAAGCGTTATAAGAACTATTTTAAGTAAAAACGCTCGTACATGTCGGGAACGCATGTTGCGGAATTTGAGAAGGTTAACCTTTAAATTGAGTTTAATATGATATTTTAGATGTTGGTCTGAACAAATTTCCTGTTCATTCACTCGCGTAGTGTACAGTATTATATGAAGTCTCTCTCGCACTCGCTATATTTCAAAACTCAAACCTGAAAATCACTTTAAATTAACCATTTCGTATTTATTTGTCTCAGAGGAGCTTTCCGTGAACTCTCGTCACCATTAATCAATTCAGGGCAACCTTCCAATAATAATTATTGCTCTTGTATTTTCCTGTCTCGTATTTCTACACATTTCAAATAGTCGCTTGGCCAGACATTCGTTGATGATGAACATGGTGCGTCCAAATCTGTTGTGTGATTGTATCGCATGAAACTGTGATGCGCCCAAATCTGTTGTATGATTGTATCGCATGAAACTGTGATGCGCCCAAATCTGTGGTGTGATTTTATCGCGTGAAACT